>CATIUR010000001.1:270384749-270624749 GCA_949592205.1 Helichrysum umbraculigerum | reverse complement strand
TGATAAAATTGTGAATCAATGTTATAATTTCTCAATCTAATCTGAAAATTTTCTGTATATGTGTCATGCATATATGTGAATCAATTGCAATTATCTTAATAACCTTAACATATTAATATATGTGATTCTACAAAATATATTAAAAAAACATCAACTACCAAAAAGTTAATTTAATATATTGTTTATTGGAAGAAAAAAAATGAAGATACAGTGTAGAATAATATCATTCGGATGAATTGGAATGAGTAAAAAATAATATAATCAAACACTAATAAATGTAAAAAAATAATAATTCACTAAACATGATTGAATGAACATAAAAATGTAAACTAATATAAAGCTAGAGGATCTTGGATGTTGATGACGTTGATCCAATTTTAACCAATGATGGAAACTTTTATTCATAGTATATAGAATTACAATTGACTGTATAGAAAATTCAATTAAAAACACAATTTTGAAATTGGATATAAACGTAATTAATTCTTTCCTGCAAAAAGTTTTTGGTTGCTTTCATGATTATATTCTCAGTGCTTTCAACGATCTCGATAAATTAATCACTAGTATTTGAAGAAAAAATATATATAAAAAAACCGGCCATCCATAATTATAATTATAGGTAATAAATGAAGAGATACAATTAATTTGAAATACCAATTATACCCCTATAACCCTGATTTGAAATGAATGGTCCAAAATGTTTCTCCCCCTTCTCCACTAAAATTTCCTTCTTTTTAGATCCTCCAACTATATATATATATATATATATATATATATATATATATATATACACATACATATATATACATACACATACACATACATATATATATATATATATATATATATATATATATATATATATATATGTATGTGTATGTATATATATATATATATATATATATATATATATACACATACATATATATATATATATATATATATATATATATATATATATATACATACACATATTATGTATATACACATACATAATATGTGTATGTATATACACATACATAATATGTGTATGTATATATATATATATATATATATATATATATACATATTATGTATATACACATACATAATATGTGTATGTATATACACATACATAATATGTGTATGTATATATATATATATATATATATATATATATATATATATATATATATGTGTGTGTATGTGTATGTATATATATATATATATATATATATATATATATATATATATATATATATATATATATATATATATATATATATGTATATATTATGTATGTATATACACATGTAAATTTACATATCCACATACATATAAACCATAAACTATTAAGATGTCAATCAAAACATGTGTCATTAACCGATAAACATGGAGAACACATATACCTTTGTCAAAATATATGTTTACTTATAATTGTAACCAATTATGCTTCGTTGATTGACAATGTTTGCACGCTTTTGTAAATAGATTTCCGTATGTTACGTTATATTTATTTTTTGTTACAATATTTGCTGGTTTAATTTCATATTAGGAAGAAAAATTTAACAACTTTAAATATCCAACGGACATCCATTAACCCGCTTAATCCATCGGATATGGATATGGATGGATGAATTGAAATCAAATGAATATGGATATGGATACGGACGAAAATATTTAAATGGATATGGATGTGGATATGGCATCATCTGATCCATACATATCCATATCCGATCCATTGTCATTCCTAATTGTGGCTCAAGCGGCGGTAACTCAACGTTCAATTCCTTAAAGGATTCTAAGATTTCTTTGATTGAAGGAAGTGAAGTTGGGTTGTTTAGTGCAGGTTGATCTCTTTTTAACAAAGGTATTGGTGTACCGCACCCTATTGGAATGGAAATTGTTGCACTATCTGTGCGAGGGAACTTCTTTTGAAAAAGCGGAAGTAGCAGTTCTTTAGATGTTGATGGCGAAGTGATTGCGGAATGTAGCCCAGGATCATTGTTATGAAGTTTGGGAAGTGGATCCTGACTAGATGCTACTAAAACTTCTTGAAGATGTTCATCGAATATGTCCTGCATGGAATCACACAAAACAAGTTCCTCTTCTAGAGGTTGCTTCATTAATCTATCGACATTAAAGGTGACCTCCTCTTTTCCCACTCTTAGTTGTAAAGATTTTTCGTTTACGTCAATTACGGCCTTGGCAGTATTTAGGAAAGGTCTGCCAAGGTTGAGTGGAATGTGGGTGTCTTCCTCGATGTCCATGACAACAAAGTCTACTGGAAAAACGTGTTGGGATATGACCACGCAAAATAAACGCATGTCCGGAAAATGTTTAAGCCTACGGGATCACACGTATTGACACTTATTCACAATATAATTAATTGATATATATGTGAGATATATTACTTAATACGTTCACAAATAAATAAATGGTTATTAAAGGATAATTGTACATTTATTAAAAGGAAGATTCTAGAAACGCGAATCCAACCGCCGGTTGGATGAATAAGCCGGCGGCTGGAACTAAAAGTGGAAGGCGGTCAAGAGTCGCGGGTCGAGGCTCGGATACTTGGGCCAAAAGCCAACCCAACCGCCGGTTGGGAGGCTCAGTCGCCAGCTGGAAGTCGGCCACAACAAGTATAAATAGAGGCTTTAACTCAGCCTTTAAACCATACGTTATCAGAAAGCTTAATTCGACTTAAGGGTTAAGGGTGCGAATTAAAGTTCGACTTTGGAGCTAGGAAGGTGGGGTTTGAAGGTTTTCAACTGTAACGAAGATCGGTTCTTGTATGGTTCGACCAAAGAAGAAAAGCACAAGGGTTGTGAGTGTTGTGAACGGCGTACTAGCATACCTATTGAGTTGCTTTCGTGTGTGCGATCGTAGAGAGGTTTTATTTTAAACCTTAGCAGTTTATCTGGAGCTCAGCTAAAAGGTACATGATTATTTTCTTAACTAATTACATATACGTGCTTATTCGCTTCCGTAATTATGTGACAATTTGATTATCTGTATGCTATACTCTAACAGTGGTATCAGAGCCACCTGCATGTGTTATAATTAGTTAGATATGTTAAACATAAAATTTGGTGGGGTTACGTTGACTGATTCGATTAATTTCAACGAAAATTGTTTTGGTTGTACTGAGATTAAGGTCGAATAACAAAGAAGGTCAAAATTTCGTTCCAACCAGCGGTCGGACGACGAAACTAGGGTTTTACAGTCTCTATAGAGGAATTACAATTCGAACCGGCTGTTGGGATTACCAGCCGACTGTTGGAACTTGAAACCCTAATTTTGGTTAAATTGTTAAAACTTTTAAAATCCCATCAGAAATTTAATATTTAACGAAAATAATAACATAGTTAATGTAAATTGTTTGTTATTATTAATGTACTTTTTAGTTAGCAAAGAAGGGGTATCCATGAAATTCATGCATAATTTGTCATGGATATCACTTTGATATTAATTGTTAATAGTGTTACTTGTTTAAAATTGTTTAATTGACAAGGTGTCCCCAGTTGGCCATATTTCAAATGTTGCATGAACATTAATTGTTAATTGATTAGTAGTTTATTATTTTGCTTAATTATTGTAACTTGTGAAGAAAGATGGTTTTATGAAAAATAAACTGACTAATAACTATGAAATTAGATTTATTATTTCCTTGCCAATCTTATTGTCAACTCAGGTTGGGCTCACATACCGTAATTTTCTCCCACGACGAGGTTTGCAAGTTAATAATTTGTTTTAAATCACGAGTAGGAACTTGTATAAGAAATGTATCTTCAGCTTAGTGTCTAAGATGATCGGTTGGATAAAACGATGTAAAGATCCTAGCCCCTCCTCTGGCCTCTTCATGGCCTCTCTTGTACATGGCCGAAAAGGTTTAAAACATGTTGAATCGTCAATTTTAATAAAAGTGCAATCTCTAATTTAATATGAACATTAAATTAGACATCTTGATGCACGTTAATAAGTAGATTAACTGGAAATTTTTTATTAAAATCTATGATACGAATATGTGTGCATGCTTCTTCGTACATATTTGATACACATTATCAAATAATTACCCATTTAAATTAAGTCATGTGCCATCCAATTTGTGAAGAACACTTGTACTTGCTTTTTGCTCTACGTGAGACATAGGTGAATTGTATCCAAGGTAAATTACCACTCATCGTGAGACGGTGGTGGACTATTTACAGTTCTTAATTGGACGACTTAAAACGAGTTAAGCGGTGCGATCCTTAAGCCCGTGTCATAAGATGGGATGAAACATGCTTAATAACACTTAATGCTTGATCACTAAGTGCAAATTAAGTCCCATAATTTCTAGGAATTGCACTAGTAATGCAATTATTGATCGTCACTTACCTTTTGAATACACCATTGCTAGCAGATCAACAGATGCGATGATGATATGTCAAGTAGGATCTCAGCCTTAAGAAAATTAATTGTTTATATATATGTATAAACATCTGGGTATTTAATTTTCTTTTAAGGATTTATTATCGAAAATACTGAATTTGAGCTTTTATCTATTGTAGATGGCAAATCCTGCACCGAACTCGAATTATTCGACTTTCAGGCAAATGCTAGAAAGAGAAAAACTTTCTGGAAGTAATTTCAATGACTAGTTTCGTCAACTAAGGATTGTCCTTCGTGTTGTGAAGAAAACTGACGTCATTGAACAGCCGATGGGACCTGCTCCTGATGTTGCTACTGCTCCTGCTGAGGAATTACCAGCTTGGAATTGTGACAACCGTCACCAAATCGTTATTGTAGTTCAAGTCGTACAAACTCATTTTTGTGAAAGTACTTCTTGTTGAGATTTATTTACATCAAAATCTTCGTTTTTGAAAAACGAAAACAACGCAAAAAGAATCAACTTAAACGGAGTTATAACGAAGAAGATATGAAACAAAACGTATATGTACAATAAAATAGTTTGAAGCTAATTGCGAAGCTGCACCGTTCGGGCCATAACTCTCTCATCCGGACTCGGATTGAGTTGATTCAAAAGCCCAGACGACCGGAACACATAGGGCTATAACATATCCAAAATTCAGCCCATTTGAAGACTTTTAAGCCCATATATCGGCTGGATATGCAGACAGCCCAAAATCAATAAGTACAAGTCATATTAGAAACCCTAAACACACCCCTAAACCCCCAAAAACGAATTATGCTTGATCTAAACTCTTCTCGGTCAATTTCATCATCAAGATACTCGATTCTTAAGGGTTTTAATTCTCTAATCGATCCTAGTAATCGAAATCATCATTACATACATTCGTTGGTAAGTTTTCGACTCTCGATTCGTTCTCATAATTCTTATCTATGGTTAATTAGATTTTTGATGTGATCATATGAGGATCTGTAGGATATGGTTGGTATAAGATTTATGTTTTTGTGGAAGGGCTATGTCGAGTATAATATGTTTTGCAAACCGAAAGTTATATAATCGAAATCTCAGATTCTGTCCAGATTTTTCAGACGTGTTCGACGGTCGATTTGACCTGTTTACGTTCGTTTTCAGGCTTCGGCCAAAACTAAAATGTTGTAGATATCGATGTTTTACTAATAATCGCGAGGTTTCGGCCTCTGAAACATACCAGATTATTTTATAAAAATTATTTCGTAACCTGCTGTTATGAGTGACGAATTTTTAGAAAACGTTGGTAAACCTAAATCGGTTTGATCGAAATTATTTTCTAGTTACTTTGGGGTGTTAAAGTAGGTTTAAAGTTAGACTTTTCTGTAAACAAAAATATATTTTTATGATTGTAAGATTTAATTTATATATTTCATTTAATAAGGTGCGTTATGTAATAGAATATAATTTGAGTTTTTGGTTTATGATTTGGTACGGTTTGAGTCATGGAATTCTTATGTTTAAACTTTGAGATAGTTCACGAAAATTTTACTGAAACAACTTTAAGGCGTTAGGTGATTGGTGTAAAAATATTGTAATTTTTAAAGGTCTTTAAGTATTTTAACTTTTATAAAAGATTTTGATCATGTTTTGAAAATTGTAAAGTGTCACGAAAGAATCTGGACATGGACTTTTTGGTAGAACATATATTCAAACTTTGTAAGTGAGAGTTTATGTACAAAGTAATATCATATGAGGAACTTAATAGAGATGGAATGGAACATCATGATAGGATATAATATAAGGGTATAACCTTGTCTAAATTGTAACCTATACATATTTGATTATAGATTAACGTACAAACTCGGTTGGACTTATTTGGGAACTTGGCTTGCTTGCTATTCAAGGTGAGTTTTCGTGGCCCCGTTTTCTTTACATATTTTTACATTGGGGGAAAAGTATGCTCACATGTTTTACCAACTGTTTTATGCTGTGAACGTATTCATTTCTATTTTTGGACATATGCTGAATTGTGTGACACTAGGTGATTATGTGCCTAATGTGACACCCCCAAAATTATTATGATTTGCGGAAGCTTGATTTGGGTGTCACTAATCAATATACAAAGCACATAAGATATAATGAACGACCACTATATGCGTCGTTTTAAACTTGTATAGATAAAGTAAATGTTTACATCAAAATATAGTTACATTAGCTCGATTCCTGAAATTGAGAGATTACATAGCATAATTACTTGTACAAAATATAATAATGCAATCAAATCTCTAGTTGTATGAATGCTGACTCGAGCTAATATTTCCTGCTTGTGCAGCCAACCTACTGCTGGGTACCTGTGATAAATACTAAAATGGGTCAGCGAAAACGCTGGTGAGCTCACAGGTTTGTATGTCAATGTATAGTTGTAAGAACCGCAAGATTTATAATGAATTTAAAATGCAATTAAGCAAAATAAAAGTTATACTGTCCATGAGCACATAGTCTGAGCTTAACTTGATTTGTCAGGCCCAATTAAGGAAACCTAACTTGAAATGCCTCCTACGAGTGCCTAATCAACACTCGTCTTCCCAAATGCTAATACATCCGTTTGACCGGTTAGTGCGTGCTAACCCGGATGAGGATTGTCAATCCCATATGATATCATATACTAACATTCACGCTATAAAATACTAGAGACTATGCTTATGGAGGACTTTAAATTGATTAGCTTGAAACTCATGTAGTACTTGAAGTTTGGCACTTGCGTTCTACTTGTAAAACAAAATCGAGTAGTAATATCACACCCCTAGTTGTAAAACAGTGAAAATGGGGCTATGAAACTCACCTGAGTCTTGGAATGTTAAGCAATTAAACTTGAAGTAATTAGCAGTGTGTTGGTGTCCAAAGACTTGAAACCTGAATGTGTCCACGACACTTGAATTGTTATTAATTGTATTGGTATCTAGAAAGACTACCATTGAAATTGTTTGTCTAACTTAATGTCCAAATTACCCCGATTTGGTTGATTGTATTGTTACAAGTTACTACGACTTGTTTGATTGAATTGACACAAGTTACAACGACTTGTTTGAATAAATTATCTAAGTTACTATGACTTAGTTGATTCAATTGTGTATTTGAAAATGTGTACGGCCCGTTGGTGATTTAGTTGAAATAATAATAATTCTAAAATGTTGACTTTGCTACAGTACTGCTACAGTACTGCTACAGTAAATTTGACTTTTTTTGAACAGTAACTTTGACTTCAAAATTTTGAGGTTTGAAGATTCTGTTTTGTGCGACGTAGGGTGCTACGTCGCAGGTCCGGACTGCGACGTTGGGCATGACGTCGCTATGTGCGACTTTCGCAATTTAATGCGACGTTGTACGTGACGTCGCTATAGGCGACGTAGTTGATTTCTGCGACGTAAGGGTCTGCGTCGCTAAGTGCGACGTTGGGGTTATAGTGCGACGTAGGTCGCTGCGTCGCTATATGCGACGTTGGGGATATAGTGCGACGTAGGTCGCTACGTCGCTATATGCGACGTTGGGGATATAGTGCGACGTAGGTCGCTACGTCGCATTTGCTCCAGGCCAAATGCGACGTACGGAGTCTGATCGGAGTTTCAACTCCAAAAACGCGTTTTCCGGCCATCGATCGGCATAATATTTTTACCCAACCCATTTTAGGACATTACAAGGTTATACAAACAACTAGCAAGTTATAAAACTTAAAAAAAACGAGAGTTTTCGGAGTTGTGTCGGAAACTTACAAATCGCCGAAATGAAATTCCGGAAAGATAGAAGTGTAGATCGTCGCGTGGTGGTCGTTTATTCTAAAGGGGCTTGAAGATCCGAGGTCGTTTGAGGTGTTTATTTTGCGTTTTTCGTTGATTTTTGGTGTTGGTTGTTTGAGAGAAATAAGAGAGGAGAGAGATAGAGAAAAAGAGAAATGAAGGAAAAGTGGGTGGAAGTGGGAGGTTAAATCCCCATTTTCGCCCCGCGTCTCCGCTCCGTGCGGTGTTCGTTTGCTCCGTTGTTTAAACGTTAAATAGTTATTTTAAATATTAGTTGTTACTTTTAAAAATACAAATTATTACGCCATGTTTTATTCAAATATTTTACTAATCACATTATATTTGAATTATAAAAAGGTAAGTTAATTTGTTTGCGCGTTTTACATTTTAAATAGTGTAACTTTCTGATTGCACGATACGAATGAATACGAAATATTATAATAATAATATTTTTGACATAAAAGCGTTATTTAATAAAATTTGTCACCAACGTCCATATTTATTGTATCGAAATTCATTCGATTTGAAACTCGTACGATTTGAACAAACCGCATAATTGTAGATATATATTCAACAATATATATAATAATTGATACATTAATTAGCCTAACACAGAACTAATTACATGTATTAAAACTTGATTAGGCCCTAAATTATAGTCCTAAATTGACGGTTGTCACACCTAATGCTTACTTTTGGTGTTTGCATTAGAGTTTATTGGTTTGGTTGATGCCTACTTTTGGTGTTTGCATCAGTGTTTATTGGTTGATGCCTACTTTTGGTGTTTGCATCAGTGTTTATTGGTTAATGCTTACTTTTGGTGTTTGCATTAAATTTTTGTTGGAGTAGCTACTGCCATCATCGGATTTGGTTTGGATTATACTCCTTCGTGGGAGTGATGACACTTATTGTGGAGATTTGTTAGATTACCCTATTTCACTATGTGCACCTTTTCAATAAGCATTGTCCTAACTTATGTATATATCACAGCAAAGGGATATTTTTGTTTGTGTGTCGTTTCAAACCTACGAAACTCACCAACAATATTGTTGACCGTTTTGAGCATAACTTTTCAGGTAACTCTAGTGGTTTGAAGATTGAGGACAAGAAAGCTTAGAAGACCATTAGGTTGAAATGAGCTAAACATTGAGACTATTTGAGAAGTTGGAACTTGTTGCCTTTAAATAATTTGGAAAGGCGTGTTTGCCTTGACACTTACATTTTGGATTATTGTTGGTTATTTGGTTTCACTGTTGGTATGTACACGTATCATGAACCGTTACTCATGTTACAAGTATCATAACACATTGAAGTTTATTTTCATATAGCTTTCTTTATAATAATGTGTTGTGATCCTATCATTGTTATATCCCGTTGTTTCCGCTTTAGACGGGGTGTGACAGATTGGTATCAGAGACATTGTTTATAGAGATCTAGGTTGATTGACCTAGACTATAAATAAGGAACCCGCATATAGAACATGAATTAGGAACTACGTGTGCATGAAACTATATGTGCTTATTCGAAACGATGTGTACTTACATGTCACTCAAGATGGACTTATCCACTAGGATATATATGAACTTACTTACTACATAGACGACGTGTTCTCATTCACGTTTTGATTCTCGAGCAGGACATGCTCCGTTAGTGGTTTCTGCATGTGCCCGCACACCCGAGAGGGTTGTGTAGGCTTAATGGCAAGGAGTCATTAATCTATCTATCAATACTATATCGATCATAGTATCATTTTCTTATAATTCGTGCTACATTTAGATTTCAATATGTAGGAACAAGGTTGAACATTGTGATATAGGATTTGGTAATAAGTACATATATGAAATGATACCCTAACAATTATGGCGGCCGACGTAATTGCGAAGGTATCACAACATATATGTGTTTATATGACCATATTCGAATGTCCAATATGTCACCTTCAAAGTTGGTTGACGACGTAAAAATCTCGACTCTATTGTTTTGAATTCATGATCCTTAGTCATTGGTTTAACATACACTTCTGACCTTATCCAAACTGCTCATCTATTCTAAACTCGTACGTACCTTAAATTGTGGTTGACATGTTGCCAAGACGTTCCACTCGAAATACTAAATGTGAAAAATACAAAGTTGTAAATTGTATAGTAAACATCATCCTAAGAATGGAATCCATATCATGCAAATAATATATGTGGATAATAACTCATTAATGAATAATCACGCAAAACTCTAGAACCAAAATAATTGGCTTACTATCCCTCTAATTCTTCGAGTATAACTACATCTGGACTTTTCTTGGAACCAATGGTCACGACCACATACACCTACACTTACTATCATGCGATAGTCTTTGCCTTTCAAGTTAGTGATGCATTCACTTACTTGACCACTTTTACCCCTCGCAATGAAATGTTCAAATTCCTCTTTCAAAGCTAGCCCGTGAATCTTGGTATCTTTCGGACATGCACTCGATTCTCCGTATTACTTGGAAACTTCACTTTTATATGATAAAGGCTTCAATGCCTCGTGCTAGGTTATAATGTAATTGGGTAAGATCATTCTTGACAGAAATTCTAATCTCAGGTTCTTCTAAAACTACTTGACTACAACTACCGGAAGAATTTAAGTCAATCTAAAACATACTTATTCCATATCTTCTATAAATATAACGATTGCACCTTGGGTCGTTCAAACTTGTTCCTAAGGATTCTATTAACACCACTTGTGGGTGTGTTGATAATCAAAAACTTGATAATAATTCTCAAATTCAACCGATCCTTTTATTATCTATATTACTTAATAAAAGTGGTTTGAAAGAAGAAGAAGGATAAATCAATCTACTAAATTGTTTTCTCAACTAAAATATATAACCATCCGTGATCTATTTATGTGATGCCTCAAGATTCTTTTACTAAAATCCTTGGTACCCAAAATACATTATACCATTTGGAAAACTCTCTATGTCTTGGAACATGTAATAATAATAACTTATTACCATCCCATATCTAAAATAAATTAAACAACATACTATATTAACCTTCATTGCTTTTAATGTTTATAAGTAAACATTTAGTGCTTCAAACTTGGTAATATACTTCACTTCTAAGTGACATATCACCGCATTAGCTCCCAAGGGGAGGATTCACTCATAATGGTTGTACAAAATCGAAGAAGTTCCCTGTTGTAACTATTTTACGAGAGACTCAAATAACAAGATAGACGTTGAATTCGATGTTTACAAACACCCAGCTCCAGTTATGAAAACACTCTCTTGCGTCATGTAATAGTAAGAACTAAATCAAAGATAACATTTGGTTGCCACTTTGGTCAAGAGAAACACAAAACCAATGAGCTTTCATAAAGGTCAAAATAAAATGAAATAAAATTTAATGTATAAGCTCATGGATGAAAATATTAATGAATAAGGGAAAATCATGAGGAAATCGTTTGGTTGACACGTTAAAATGAATTCACGTTTCCTATGTCATATTGTGTACTAACATGGGAATGGTCCTCTACTAATTCATACGAAATGAGACGGTGGATCTTAACTATTGTCTCAAAAATGTGCAACCCAATAATCTGGGAACCCTAATTAGGCCCAACTAAAAAGTGAAGATCAAAATATACGCGAGACGAATAGATCGATGGGAAATCAATAGAATAATTCCCATAAGTCATTGGCCTTAAATACAAATACGGAACAAATGATATCTCCGATTGATGTTCTTTCATTCGATTCACCGTTACACTATATTGCATGACCATGTTATTAGCATTATTAAATCGATACACAGAAGAAGACTACTTTAAACCGAAGAACCAATTATGCCTTCAAACGGAACTAAACTCTAATTATATTTCGACATCAAAACATCACTAAAGGTTGAGCTAAACAATACACTTCCTTCACCAATAATTATGACGAATTCTGAAACACACCGCACGAGCCTAAACGGGGGGATAAACTTGGTTGAGAACTTGCTAGGAAAAAATACAAAGCGACCTGAAGGAACGAGTATTCACAATGAGACATGTGGTGTGGCAATAACCTGACAACACCTATCTTTAAGATTTTTCTCCATTTATATCTATACTCTCATATAATTGACTTATCCATTTCTTTATAGTCTTATAAGTTTCAGTATGCGAAAAGATTTAAACTTGGTAGTATCCATTCAACAAGTTTGGAAGCTATTGTTTTCGAGATGTGAGCAAATAACCAAGTGGTTAATCCACACTATGTCGGTATATAGAAATCTCCCATAATTAATTTAGACAATTTGTGAACTCTCTGGCGCCACTTATTGACATAATCACTCGTATACGATTTCACATCATATATTTAATAATAGTGATGACCACCCACAACAACTATTATCATTCATTCAATTCACACTATGGTCATCTATTAGTGTCGATCACTACTACATCTTTCTTATTTGTTACCGCTGCATGGTGCGGGTAATTTACCTGTCCTTAAATATTGAGGTTTCGATGCGAGCGAACATACACTATGAGATTTACCCAAATCCAAATCCTTTAGATTTTAAGATAAAATCTAAGTTCACACTTATATCACTTCTTATACAAGTAAACTTTAATGACCTTACAAAGAGATGCTCTTGTTCGTATGAACTTTTCTTTCTTTGGCGACATTGTGGATTGATCTTCCTTGGCGACTCAACCCCCTTTCATATATATATCGTTACTCTCACCTACGAAGATATATGAAGAAAAAAAAATGGAATCAACAACTAAAACACAAAAGATTTAACAATCAACAAACTCCCTTAAATCCGTAAAGAGATCAAAATTTTAATATACAGTGTAGGTAGGACACGTTGACAACACCATAGAAGTTTGAATTATTGGGACTTATTTTCGTGTAATCTAAATTTCAATAAGTTAAGCTGAATTTAACTATGATTTTCTGCGTTAAACGCAAATTTCAGTGAGAGAACCTCATACGAATAAACCGTATGTTTGCATAAAGAACACATATTTTTCTCTTATAGGGTCAAGAACATTTCTTAATATTGTCTATTCTTCAGCGTCTATAATTTTTCCACAAGTCTATTGTAACACCTCGTCAAAAAGTTAATTTTCGCGCCGAATTTAAACTTTTTGATAAATGATTTAACCTTTATTTCCAATTAGCATTTTTATAAAATACTTCCATTAGAAAACATTTTAAAATAATATAAATAAGAATTTTATATTATCTTATGACTGGACAAATAAAACACGGGTATTTTGTACTGTGGTTGGAGACCACAGTCCGCGCACTGGGGATCTGTGTTGGACAAAACCCAACTTCCTCCCCCTTTTTCACCTCATTTTCAACTTCACTCTCTCTCTCTCTACTTCCATTTCTCTCTCAATCTTCTCTCTAAAATACTCACTAATCACATAAAAACTACCACAAAACGACCTCAAATCGCTTGGGCCATTTAGAGAAAAACGATCACGAGTTCACGATCTACACAACCACCTTTTCGGATTTCAAATCCGACCACTTGTAAGTTTCCGACAAATCCCGTAAATCTTTAGATTTTGGAAGTTTTCTTTCATAATAGTGTTTAACATACTTAGTATTAACCAATACAACAAAGAAACACGATTTTATAGCTCAAAAACACGTTTGGATTGGGTTTTTGGTCGGAAAAATGCGACAGTCGCTGCTGACTGTCTGGGTGTTCATCTTTGCGACACAACCATTGTGTCGCATATTGTGTCGCATAAACCACCCATGCGACACAACCCTTGTGTCGCGCTCTTGTGTCGTATAAACCGTATTATGTCGTATCTTATGTCGTATTTTGTGTCGCATCTTACATCGCAAAACCCATGCGACACAACGCTTATGTCGCTGTTGACTCAGCACCTCGAATCCATGCGACACAACCCTTGTGTCGCAGAATTGTGTCGTACCATGCGACACAACCCTTGTGTCGCATGTTGTGTCGCAGAAAACAGAAATTTGCCAAATCTTTCTAAGTGTCGGAAAACGTTTTCAAATGAAAATTCAAATACAATACGGCTTGTAATCCAAAACAAATATACTTTATAAAGTATACGAAAACTCGAACCTAATAATAATCTAAGTTATTATTACGAACCATCCATAACGAACCGCACTTACAAACGTACGAAATCTCTCATGTTTAGGACACTAGGAGATTTCACTTGGCACGACTCGTTACACTAGGACGCTAGCTCCTCAGGTGAGTTCATCACCCCACTCTTTTACTGTTTTCCAACTGATTTCGGGGTGGGAATGCATACTCCTGTTTTACTACTTTCAACTGTTCAAACCGTTACAAACGTTTTACTATAGTTTATGGTAACGGTGCTAGACCGCGACAGCTACGAACCATTTGACCATACTTAGGGATATTAAGTATGACTGTGACAGTAACACCTAGAATTATATTACATATGATATCTTGGGAATAGACGCCTCACTACATCAGTGACTTGCTAAGTACTAATAATGATTAGTGAACTTATGAACACCAACTATAGGCACCGACTTGCTAGTTAGCATTGACTACTTTTACGAACTAGCGGATGACTTTGACTAAGTACTGTAAGTACTTCCTTACAGTTAAGTGACGTGTTAACGTACTTGACTTTACACATTATTTCAGGCAAACTAGGTGACGTAGATACGTACCTACCTATTGATTACGATTATCCCTTACATCCAGATGACGCTCCTACATTTCTTAGTATGATATACTACTGTGAATCACGTAACAACTTGAGGTACTGTTGAGTGCCTGTAACATTTTACTAGCTTTGGGCTAAACTTACTTACGGGCATGTCGTGTACTGCCAAAACGATTACTTGCATCTCCTGCGGGAGAATAACGGACGCTGTCACTATATGTGAAGCAAAACGATGCCACGGTGGGTGGTACAAACACGATACCAATGTGATTGGTATTACGGATTTACAAACTAGCTCACGATACCACGGTGGGTGGTACAACTTACTTGCGAGCTGGATTGCTCACGATACCACGGTGGGTGGTACAACTTACTTACGAGCTAAATGCTCACACTCAGCAACGGACTTACGAATTATTACGGTCGGGGTCGTTGGCTCAGCATGTGGATTCATGCTCTATCGTAGTCCTGCGGGACTGCACGGTTACTCATTTCAGCATATGGACTTATGCTTTACTTACATTCAGCAACGGACCTACGAATTATTACGGTCGGGGTCGTTGGCTCTATAACTGGTTGATTTACTTAAACATAGTCCTGCGGGACATAACTTGACACTTCCCTTGGGGGATAACCATTACCATCACTGTAGGTGATTACTAGATTCTTATGAGTCGGAGACTCAGGAAATTACGAGCTTTTGCTCACTTGACCGTAATTACGAACTCATTACTATCACTGTAGGTGATGCGAAACACTTACGAGTCGGAGACTCAGGAAATTACGAGCTTTTGCTCACTTGACTGTAATTACAACCCGTACCGATATGACACGATTACAAAACAGATAACTTGATCATGTTGCCGGGGTGCAACCTTTCATGCCAGGTGGCATCGTGACCTATTAGTAGCCATAGTACTAATACTTGAAACCGTACAAATTATCCGTACCGTATTGCCGGGGAGCAATACCGACTGCCTAAGAACTTGCTTGCTTGATTGCTTGCGGCCAGTAGCACGACAGATAGTCTCCTTACGCTACTCTCGTATACATGTTGCCAGGTGGCAATTTCTTACCGGATAACACCCAGGCTGGGGATTGGTCCCCTTTACTTGACCAGAAACCTATTGATTAAGTTCACCTGATTACCATAAATTACTTATAACTGCCTCGAGGGGCAACTGTTGTTATTTAAACTGCTAAACTTGATTAATATTTCTGAATGAAATATTTATTACTTGAACTACTTGTTTCTACAAATTACTTGTGAACTCACCAGCTTTTCAGCTGACCCTTTTAGTGTGCATTCTCAGGTACACTGCTGTAGTAGGATTGGACTACAAGATTCTAGTTCGAGTCGCATGTTTTCAACACTCAGGACATTTATTGCATTTGCTTCAGTACTAGTAGAATGTAATATTACTTTTATGCGAGCTCGCAACTTGTAAACACTTTAATTTAAGAAATGTATAACTATTTTCAAACGTCTCATTTAGAGTCGTTCATTATGTATCTTATGCTGTGATTACCAGATTAGTAACACCCTAAACTCGCTTCCGCAAATCATTAAATTTGGGGGTGTTACAGATTGGTATCAGAGCCTAAGGTTATAGTGAACTAGGTTGCATTTAGTGGGCCTAGACTATGACCATTAGGTAGTATTCCTTATTAAGTATAACTAGTTCAGGGATTACATCATACGAACTTAATTTAACATAGCGTAGCTAACTATGTACAATTAAGCAAATATGATGTAAGATCTGAAAGGGGTTATATTGAAAGGGAATGCAGTAGTTGACTCTGATTGTTAGTTGCTACTTGCTAGACACCCTAGGCTATTATATGTACTGTAGGTATATATGAATAGGCCTTACGTGTATACTATTCCGGCATATCTATATACAGGTAGGTATGATTATACCCGACATGATTCCGTTGTGCAACTGATACACATTTTCGAAGTGGCATATCGCCAGCTTCTCAGCCGTTACGACTTAATCTCAAAATTTTGACCAGGTTGGTCACGACAGACTGGTATTACGAGAGATGCTCGTAATGACTAAGTCCACAAATTACTTTCAAACTTACTATCGGCCTGAGGGCCATACTTGGATAACATGTGGCACGTGGTGCTGCATCGTGCTTTGGGCACAATACTACTCCAGCACGTGGTGCTGCAACTACACAGTATGTTTATACTGCATTCGGCACGATGGTGCTACACTCACAGTACAGGGGTACTGCAATTACGGTGCCGCGGGCACTACATTACAGCACGTGGTGCTGCGTTTCATAGTACTTTGTACTGCAATCATAATAAATTACGGTGCTTCGGGCACTACATTTTGGCACGTTGTGCTACACCCAGGCTCGATGAGCTACTATCCAATATGCATGTGGACTTGTTATAGTTACATGTACGACTTATATGTACATATACGTTTACTTAACTGGGCATGAGATGCCACCCCTGATTCTTTACTACTGCGCACTTATACTTGTATAGCTACGTGTGCATCACATATTTATATACGACTACTCTACTGGACACGAGGTGTCCCACTCGATTTCTTTGCGTATGAACACCCGCTATAGGCACTTGTACACTTATACGCATACGCAATTACCTTAATGGGCACGAAGTGCCACACCACGACTACTCAGGCATGTGATGCCTCATTCGATGAATACACTCTAAGTTATTGGGATCACATTTATAGTACTTTAGTACTACATTATAGTCTGATAGACTACGACGATACCATAGTTCTGATCGAACTACATATAATACACAACTAGGTCGCTAGTACGACTACACATTTAAAATTTCAAAGTCCGAGGACTTTCATACAGACACCTTAAGTGGTTTCTGGGTCATTATCACTTTTATATCCGTGGGCAACGGTGTAATACCGATTTACGTATACGACTGTAATAATCACAATTCCTGAATAAGGAATCTCACGACTGTTGTTTCATTCTTGTTTAAGAATCATGCCACGTGGACGACAAACGTACACTCAAACAGAACGCGACCAATACGCGGAGCAAAGAGTAGCAGAAGCTCTGGCTGCACAAAACTTAACGCGCCTCTGCACCTATAAAGAATTTCTGAACTGTAACCCGCCAATCTTTGTAGGTACCGAAGGGGCTGTCGGACTGATCCAATGGATCGAAAGGATGGAAGCTGTTTTCCGCATTTGCAACTGCCCTGATGGATACAAAGTCAAATACTCCACCTACACCCTTCGAGATAATGCTCTAACCTGGTGGAATGCTCACGCCCACACCGTAGGGGTCGACACCGCCTATGAACTTTCGTGGGAGGAACTGAAACAACTGATGAGGGACGAATATTGTCCTAGCAAGGAACTACACCGACTCGAGAATGAACTCTGGCATCTTACCGTGAAAAACAACGACATCATGACCTATACAAACCGTTTTCACCGACTAGCACTCTTTTGCCCATCACTAGTAAACCCAGAAAGCAAACGAATCGAAAAATACATCGAAGGACTTCCAACACAAATAGCAGGCATGGTTACCTCCTCTAAACCCAGCACTATTCGCGACGCCGTTCGCATGGCCCATAACCTCATGGCGCGGGTGGTTCAACGCGAAACCCTCACAACTGAAAATCATACACAAAAGTGGAATGGCGATTCCAGCACTAGTCATAATCCAACAAATCAACCCGAACCCCTGAAATCTTACCCTTCTGAATACAAAGGAAAGCGGGGCTATGCCGGGGATAAACCCTTCTGTCACAGCTGTAAACGTCATCACTCTGGCCCTTGTGGCTCACCTTGCGAGAGATGTCGATGATTCGGACACCAAATCTGGGACTGTAGAGTTCCTGCCAACCCCGACAAACAACAAACGTGTTTCAAATGTAACACTCCTGGACATTTCAAGAAAGATTGCCCAAATCAGAAACGAAAAATCCTCATGATCAACTCCGGGAGGACCGGACGAAACCGCGACAATATCACGGGTATGCCTCTATCCAATACTAAACTTCCAAATCAAACACAACGTTTCGATCGGCGGGAAAGTCGATTCCAAAATGATACCGATTACATAAATTAATACCGACTAGAATGAAGCCAAACTTAAAAGCTAGAGTTTGCTTTCAGCAGACTAACCGACTGAAAGTATACAAAACACTCAGTCCTGATAGGACCACTCCTCGAACAGTCACGTGGTGACAACTATCTAGTCCCGTAGGGACTATAATGCAAACGGTCTCTTAGTGACTACGACTCAACGATAACTTGAACAAAACCATATAGTCAGGATGTGACTACAACGATAAACCGCGACACAGTCATAGATTGACTGCCCTTCAACCCCGTTATAAGACATGGTATGTCTAAAACCTACTCGACAAACAACATGTATGTACATTGCTCCCCAGACCTCACATGACCACGACATCACTTTTAAATTTCGGGACGAAATTTCCTTAACAAGGGGAGAATGTAACACCTCGTCAAAAAGTTAATTTTCGCGCCGAATTTAAACTTTTTGATAAATGATTTAACCTTTATTTCCAATTAGCATTTTTATAAAATACTTCCATTAGAAAACATTTTAAAATAATATAAATAAGAATTTTATATTATCTTATGACTGGACAAATAAAACACGGGTATTTTGTACTGTGGTTGGAGACCACAGTCCGCGCACTGGGGATCTGTGTTGGACAAAACCCAACTTCCTCCCCCTTTTTCACCTCATTTTCAACTTCACTCTCTCTCTCTACTTCCATTTCTCTCTCAATCTTCTCTCTAAAATACTCACTAATCACATAAAAACTACCACAAAACGACCTCAAATCGCTTGGGCCATTTAGAGAAAAACGATCACGAGTTCACGATCTACACAACCACCTTTTCGGATTTCAAATCCGACCACTTGTAAGTTTCCGACAAATCCCGTAAATCTTTAGATTTTGGAAGTTTTCTTTCATAATAGTGTTTAACATACTTAGTATTAACCAATACAACAAAGAAACACGATTTTATAGCTCAAAAACACGTTTGGATTGGGTTTTTGGTCGGAAAAATGCGACAGTCGCTGCTGACTGTCTGGGTGTTCATCTTTGCGACACAACCATTGTGTCGCATATTGTGTCGCATAAACCACCCATGCGACACAACCCTTGTGTCGCGCTCTTGTGTCGTATAAACCGTATTATGTCGTATCTTATGTCGTATTTTGTGTCGCATCTTACATCGCAAAACCCATGCGACACAACGCTTATGTCGCTGTTGACTCAGCACCTCGAATCCATGCGACACAACCCTTGTGTCGCAGAATTGTGTCGTACCATGCGACACAACCCTTGTGTCGCATGTTGTGTCGCAGAAAACAGAAATTTGCCAAATCTTTCTAAGTGTCGGAAAACGTTTTCAAATGAAAATTCAAATACAATACGGCTTGTAATCCAAAACAAATATACTTTATAAAGTATACGAAAACTCGAACCTAATAATAATCTAAGTTATTATTACGAACCATCCATAACGAACCGCACTTACAAACGTACGAAATCTCTCATGTTTAGGACACTAGGAGATTTCACTTGGCACGACTCGTTACACTAGGACGCTAGCTCCTCAGGTGAGTTCATCACCCCACTCTTTTACTGTTTTCCAACTGATTTCGGGGTGGGAATGCATACTCCTGTTTTACTACTTTCAACTGTTCAAACCGTTACAAACGTTTTACTATAGTTTATGGTAACGGTGCTAGACCGCGACAGCTACGAACCATTTGACCATACTTAGGGATATTAAGTATGACTGTGACAGTAACACCTAGAATTATATTACATATGATATCTTGGGAATAGACGCCTCACTACATCAGTGACTTGCTAAGTACTAATAATGATTAGTGAACTTATGAACACCAACTATAGGCACCGACTTGCTAGTTAGCATTGACTACTTTTACGAACTAGCGGATGACTTTGACTAAGTACTGTAAGTACTTCCTTACAGTTAAGTGACGTGTTAACGTACTTGACTTTACACATTATTTCAGGCAAACTAGGTGACGTAGATACGTACCTACCTATTGATTACGATTATCCCTTACATCCAGATGACGCTCCTACATTTCTTAGTATGATATACTACTGTGAATCACGTAACAACTTGAGGTACTGTTGAGTGCCTGTAACATTTTACTAGCTTTGGGCTAAACTTACTTACGGGCATGTCGTGTACTGCCAAAACGATTACTTGCATCTCCTGCGGGAGAATAACGGACGCTGTCACTATATGTGAAGCAAAACGATGCCACGGTGGGTGGTACAAACACGATACCAATGTGATTGGTATTACGGATTTACAAACTAGCTCACGATACCACGGTGGGTGGTACAACTTACTTGCGAGCTGGATTGCTCACGATACCACGGTGGGTGGTACAACTTACTTACGAGCTAAATGCTCACACTCAGCAACGGACTTACGAATTATTACGGTCGGGGTCGTTGGCTCAGCATGTGGATTCATGCTCTATCGTAGTCCTGCGGGACTGCACGGTTACTCATTTCAGCATATGGACTTATGCTTTACTTACATTCAGCAACGGACCTACGAATTATTACGGTCGGGGTCGTTGGCTCTATAACTGGTTGATTTACTTAAACATAGTCCTGCGGGACATAACTTGACACTTCCCTTGGGGGATAACCATTACCATCACTGTAGGTGATTACTAGATTCTTATGAGTCGGAGACTCAGGAAATTACGAGCTTTTGCTCACTTGACCGTAATTACGAACTCATTACTATCACTGTAGGTGATGCGAAACACTTACGAGTCGGAGACTCAGGAAATTACGAGCTTTTGCTCACTTGACTGTAATTACAACCCGTACCGATATGACACGATTACAAAACAGATAACTTGATCATGTTGCCGGGGTGCAACCTTTCATGCCAGGTGGCATCGTGACCTATTAGTAGCCATAGTACTAATACTTGAAACCGTACAAATTATCCGTACCGTATTGCCGGGGAGCAATACCGACTGCCTAAGAACTTGCTTGCTTGATTGCTTGCGGCCAGTAGCACGACAGATAGTCTCCTTACGCTACTCTCGTATACATGTTGCCAGGTGGCAATTTCTTACCGGATAACACCCAGGCTGGGGATTGGTCCCCTTTACTTGACCAGAAACCTATTGATTAGGTTCACCTGATTACCATAAATTACTTATAACTGCCTCGAGGGGCAACTGTTGTTATTTAAACTGCTAAACTTGATTAATATTTCTGAATGAAATATTTATTACTTGAACTACTTGTTTCTACAAATTACTTGTGAACTCACTAGCTTTTCAGCTGACCCTTTTAGTGTGCATTCTCAGGTACACTGCTGTAGTAGGATTGGACTACAAGATTCTAGTTCGAGTCGCATGTTTTCAACACTCAGGACATTTATTGCATTTGCTTCAGTACTAGTAGAATGTAATATTACTTTTATGCGAGCTCGCAACTTGTAAACACTTTAATTTAAGAAATGTATAACTATTTTCAAACGTCTCATTTAGAGTCGTTCATTATGTATCTTATGCTGTGATTACCAGATTAGTAACACCCTAAACTCGCTTCCGCAAATCATTAAATTTGGGGGTGTTACATCTATTATGTGTGAGCTACAAGTATGAGTTGCTTCACAACACAAGTAAAATTCGATAAACCAAAGTCCATTACAAAACCATGAGAATTAACCACGCGACGGGTACGTTAAACACATTGTACGTATTACTAACATCACTCGTAACACCATACTACTGTTGGGTAAGAACCTCTTACTATTCCTAATTAACAGAACAACATTTTGTCCTTAAACTTTTGCGTGAAAATAATATAAATTCTCAAGGTGAGTGAAGAACCGATAAACTTAAATTTGAAGATAATCGGATTGTCAGCAAAAATTTCCTTGAGGCCTTCCAAAAAAATAGTTGAAATATCTACCCCTCCACATATAGGAAACCTGTTTCGGCGAGAACTATTAGTTATTAAAAATTTTCATCACGTGCGCGATGTAGAAGCGATGTCATATCTCTAGAATTGATGACTTGTTAAATCAACTTCAAGGTTCGCATAGGTATGCAAACGAATCAACCTCCAAACAAACTATATATTTAATTGAGTTATCATAGAGAAGCTATACCAAGGGCGAAGTTTAGGACTCGTTGTGGTTATGCCTTTCGGTCCAATAGTTGCGTCTGTGGTATCAATGGATTTGGAATTAAGAAAGAGTCTTTTAGATGTTGAGAACGCACCTTTTACAAATACCAATTCTTTTACTTCTTTAACGGACCGAACAAATTCACACTATATGTTTAACAAGTAGGTTCGATAACTAATCAATCAAAGAGATGGATAGAATAAACGAAGTTCACAATATATGACCAACAGACGAATTTCTTATGGAGTCACACATACGAAACATAGTAACGCGTAGTGGAATATAACTGGTAAGGATAGGATATAACAGTTTTCTGTCATATAACTGGTAAGGATAGGATATAACATTAGGCGAGAATTCGAAGTTACTTGGGAATGAGAGGATCATAAGAAACTCAAAACACAGGTCTATTCCATAATAACAGTTTTGGTAATAATAATTATGATAGAATTTCGGGACGAAATTCCCTAAACGGGGGGATACTGTGACAACCGTCACCAAATCGTTATTGTAGTTCAAGCCGTACAAACTCATTTTTGTGAAAGTACTTCTTGTTGAGATTTATTTACATCAAAATCTTCGTTTTTGAAAAACGAAAACAACGCAAAAAGAATCAACTTAAACGGAGTTATAACGAAGAAGATATGAAACAAAACGTATATGTACAATAAAATAGTTTGAAGCTAATTGCGAAGCTGCACCGTTCGGGCCATAACTCTCTCATCCGGACTCGGATTGAGTTGATTCAAAAGCCCAGACGACCGGAACACATAGGGCTATAACATATCCAAAATTTAGCCCATTTGAAGACATTTAAGCCCATATGTCGGCTGGATATGCAGACAGCCCAAAATCAATAAGTACAAGTCATATTAGAAACCCTAAACACACCCCTAAACCCCAAAAAACGAATTATGCTTGATCTAAACTCTTCTCAGTCAATTTCATCATCAAGATACTCGATTCTTAAGGGTTTTAATTCTCTAATCGATCCTAGTAATCGAAATCATCATTACATACATTCGTTGGTAAGTTTTCGACTCTCGATTCGTTCTCATAATTCTTATCTATGGTTAATTAGATTTTTGATGTGATCATATGAGGATCTGTAGGATATGGTTGGTATAAGATTTATGTTTTTGTGGAAGGGCTATGTCGAGTATAATATGTTTTGCAAACCGAAAGTTATATAATCGAAATCTCAGATTCTGTCCAGATTTTTCAGACGTGTTCGACGGTCGATTTGACCTGTTTACGTTCGTTTTCAGGCTTCGGCCAAAACTAAAAAGTTGTAGATATCGATGTTTTACTGATAATCTCAAGGTTTCGGCCTCTGAAATATACCATATTATTTTATAAAAATTATTTCGTAACCTGCTGTTATGAGTGACGAATATTTAGAAAACGTTGGTAAACCTAAATCGGTTTGATCGAAATTATTTTCTAGTTACTTTGGGGTGTTAAAGTAGGTTTAAAGTTAGACTTTTCTGTAAACAAAAATATATTTTTATGATTGTAAGATTTAATTTATATATTTCATTTAATAAGGTGCGTTATGTAATAGAATATAATTTGAGTTTTTGGTTTATGATTTGGTACGGTTTGAGTCATGGAATTCTTATGTTTAAACTTTGAGATAGTTCACGAAAATTTTACTGAAACAACTTTAAGGCGTTAGGTAATTGGTGTAAAAATATTGTAATTTTTAAAGGTCTTTAAGTATTTTAACTTTTATAAAAGATTTTGATCATGTTTTGAAAATTGTAAAGTGTCACGAAAGAATCTGGACATGGACTTTTTGGTAGAACATATATTCAAACTTTGTAAGTGAGAGTTTATGTACAAAGTAATATCATATGAGGAACTTAATAGAGATGGAATGGAACATCATGATAGGATATAATATAAGGGTATAACCTTGTCTAAATTGTAACCTATACATATTTGATTATAGATTAACGTACAAACTCGGTTGGACTTATTTGGGAACTTGGCTTGCTTGCTATTCAAGGTGAGTTTTCGTGGCCCCGTTTTCTTTACATATTTTTACATTGGGGGAAAAGTATGCTCACATGTTTTACCAACTGTTTTATGCTGTGAACGTATTCATTTCTATTATTGGACATATGCTGAATTGTGTGACACTAGGTGATTATGTGCCTAATGCTTACTTTTGGTGTTTGCATTAGAGTTTATTGGTTTGGTTGATGCCTACTTTTGGTGTTTGCATCAGTGTTTATTGGTTGATGCCTACTTTTGGTGTTTGCATCAGTGTTTATTGGTTAATGCTTACTTTTGGTGTTTGCATTAAATTTTTGTTGGAGTAGCTACTGCCATCATCGGATTTGGTTTGGATTATACTCCTTCGTGGGAGTGATGACACTTATTGTGGAGATTTGTTAGATTACCCTATTTCACTATGTGCACCTTTTCAATAAGCATTGTCCTAACTTATGTATATATCACAGCAAAGGGATATTTTTGTTTGTGTGTCGTTTCAAACCTACGAAACTCACCAACAATATTATTGACCGTTTTGAGCATAACTTTTCAGGTAACTCTAGTGGTTTGAAGATTGAGGACAAGAATGCTTAGAAGACCATTAGGTTGAAATGAGCTAAACATTGAGACTATTTGAGAAGTTGGAACTTGTTGCCTTTAACTAATTTGGAAAGGCGTGTTTGCCTTGACACTTACATTTTGGATTATTGTTGGTTATTTGGTTTCACTGTTGGTATGTACACGTGTCATGAACCGTTACTCATGTTACAAGTATCATAACACATTGAAGTTTATTTTCATATAGCTTTCTTTATAATAATGTGTTGTGATCCTATCATTGTTATATCCCGTTGTTTCCGCTTTAGACGGGGTGTGACAGGAATGCTCTTTATGATCGTCATAATGAAGTTGCTTGTTTGATGCTCGGCAGCATGACTCCCGAACTTCAAAAGCAATTTGAAAGTTATAGCCCACTTGATATGATAACAGAGCTTAGATCGATGTTTGAAAAACAAGCTGGAGTTGAGTTATTTGATTTGATCCAATCGCTGCATGCTTGCAAACATGAAGCAGGCACACCAGTTAGCTCACATGTGCTGAAAATGAAGAGCTATCTAGATCAATTGGAGAGACTTCAGTATACTTATCCTCTGCCTATTACGGTCGGCATGATTCTCAATGCCCTTTCAAAGTATTTTGAGGGTTTTGTGCGCAACTACAATATGCACAGTATGGGAAAAACAGTTTCTGAACTTCATGCCTTGCTCATTGAGTATGAGAAGGGTCTTCCAAAGAAATCGGCTGGCCCACAAGTCCTTGCGATTAGAAGTGGCAAGATCCAGAAAGATAAGAAACCGCAAACAAAGGGAAAGGCGAAAGGCAAGGGAAAGCAAGGTGATTTTGTCCCTAAACCTAAGCAAACCCCTCTGGCAAAGAAAGAGCATCTGGCTAAGGATAAGGCGTGTCACCACTGCAAGGAAGTGAGGCACTGGAGGAGGAATTGTCCTGCCTATATTGCTGAGTTGATGAAGAAGAAGAAGAAGCAATCCGGTCAGCCCGGACCTTCAGGTAACTTTACCATAGAATTATATTCTTTCTCTAATTCAAAATCCTAGGTATATGACACTGGTTGTGGTACTCATATCTGTAATACCTCACAGGGACTTAGAGTAAAGAAGAAGCTGAAACATGGGGATCTCTACTTGTACGTGGGAAATGGTGTACATGCAGCTGTAGAAGCCATTGGAAGTTTTGACTTAGTTCTGCCTTCGGGCTTAATTATTGTATTAGACAATTGTCATTATGCACCTACTATAACTAGAGGTGTTGTTTCAGTTTCACTTTTGAAAGATAATGGATTTATAAATGTTTTTAATGATTATGGTATTTCGGTTTCTAAAAATGATGTTCATTATTTTAATGCTATTCCTTGTGATGGTATTTATGAAATTGATATGTGTAATCATGGTTCAAAAGTTAATTCTGTGTATTCTGTTAGCAATAAAAGAGCCAAGCTGAACTTGGACTCTACTTATCTTTGGTATTGTCATCTTGCATAGATAAGAAAGAAACGCATTGAAAGGCTTCAGCGTAAAGGTCTTTTAAAATCAAATGATGATGGATCCTTTGACAAATGTGTATCTTGTGTTTTTGGAAAGATGACAAAGAAACCTTTTCCGCATCAAACGCAAAGGGCTAAAGATCTACTTGGTATCATACATACGGATGTTTGTGGTCCATTTAGACATGTGTCAAGACAAGGTGCTAGCTACTTCATCACTTTTACTGATGATTTCATTCGTTATGGTTATGTTTACTTGCTTAAACATAAACATGAAGTCTTTGAACATTTAAAGTGTTTAAGATTGAAGTAGAAAATCAACTCGGAAAGACCATCAAGATCCTTCGTTCGGATCGAGATGGTGAATACTTAAGCCATGAGTTTAAGGATTATCTGGAAGCGTGTGGAATTGTCCAACAGCTTACTCCTCCATACACACCCCAACATAATGGAGTATTGGAGAGGAGGAATTGAACCCTGTTAGACATGGTGAGATCCATGATGAACCTTACAACTCTCCCATTATCATTTTGGGATTATGCTCTAGAATCTGCTGTACGTATTTTGAATATTGTTCCAACCAAGAAGGTGGATAAGACACCATATGAGTTATGGCATGGAAGAGTCCCTAATCTGTCCTACTTAAAGGTCTGGGGATGTGAGGCGCTTGTGAAGCGGGATACGCCTGACAAACTCGAGCAACGATCTATTAAGTGCATCTTTGTAGGATACCCAAAGGAAACAATGGGTTACTACTTCTACATTCCTTCTGAAAACACTGTAAAAGTTACTAGATATGCTGAGTTCTGTGAAAAGAATGATAGCTCAAGAAAACAGTGGGAGGGTTGTAGAACTTGATGAGACTCAAGAAGAAGATGCATCACCTTCTACTAACATTAGCGAACATCAACTTGGGGGGAAAGTATTCAAAGTGTTGAACCTCAAGCCGATGTTGTTCCAATTCGTAGATCCGCAAGGATAAAAAGTGCTCAAGAGAAATTGTGTATAAATGTAGAATTTGAAGAGTACTTGTTAGGGGATCTTAATGAACCTCCTAATTTCAAAGCCGCATTATCAGATCCTGAATCTGAAAAATGGCTTGAAGCTGCGAATGTGGAAATGAAATTCATGAAAGATAATCAAGTCTGGCGCTTGATTGATCTTCCACCTAATGCTAAAATCGTTGGGTGTAAATGGCTCTTCAAGAAGAAAACCGGCATGGATGGGAATGTACACACCTATAAAGCTCGTCTCGTAGCGAAGGGTTATACTCAAATTTACAGAGTTGATTATGATGAAACCTTCTCTCCTGTAGCGGACATTAAGGCTATTAGGATTCTCTTAGCCATAGCTACGTACTATGACTATGAGATTTGGCAAATGGATGTCAAGACCGCCTTCTTGAATGGTTATTTAGACGAGGATGTCTATATGGTTCAACCTGAAGGTTTCGTTGATCCAAAACATCCCAGCAAAGTATGCAAGCTTTAAAGGTCCATTTATGGACTAAAGTAAGCATCAAGAAGCTGTAACAAGAGGTTTGATGAGGAAATCAAAAAGTTTGGATTTACTTAAAACCCAAATGAGCCATGTGTATATCAAAAAGCTAGTGGTAGTAATGTTACTTTCCTTGTCTTATATGTTGATGACATATTGATCATAGGAAATCACATTCCAATGTTACAAGATGTAAAATTCTACCTTAGAAAGTGTTTCGCTATGAAAGACTTGGGAGAAGCAACATTTATTCTTGAAATCAAGATCTATAGAGATAGGGCAAAGCGGTTAATTGGACTAAGTCAAAGTGCTTATATTGATAAGATCTTAAAGAGATTTAAGATGGAGAATTCTAAGCGTGGAAATGTTCCGATGCAAGAAAGACTTGACTTAAATAGCAAACAATGTGCTTCTACACCTGAGGAGGTGGAGCGTATGCAAAGGGTTCCTTATGCTTCGGCTGTGGGATCTATAATGTATGCGGTTAGATGCACTAGACCTGATGTGGCGTTTGCACAGAACATAGCCGGCCATTTTCAACAGAATCCAGGTGAAAGTCACTGGACTGCTGTGAAAAATATTCTCAAGTACCTGAGAGCTACTAGAGATATGTTCCTTGTTTATGATGGAAATCCTGAAGCTGAGCTCAAAGTGACTGGATACTGTGATTCTGGATTTCAGACCGATAGAGACGATATGAAGTCTCGGACAGGATACGTCTTCCTATTGAACGGAGGCGCAGTGAATTGGAAAAACAAGAAGCAATCCACGACTACCATGTCTGCAACAGAATCAGAGTACATAGCATCCTCGGAAGCTGCGATGGAAGCTGTCTGGATTAGAAAATTTATTTATGGGTTTGACGTGTGTAACACCCCAAATTTTAAAGTATTATTGTAATAAAGGTAAAAGGTAATTGCTTTAAGTCATTATTATTTTAGGTAAAATAAAATAGTAATAATTGCAAGTCGATTTTAAAGTTACAGACAATGATAAGTACGAAGAGTAAAATTAACACATATATATCTATTCTTACACATACATACGTAAGATTCATTGTAACCATCCAGGAAGTTCCAGAAATGAAGAAAACGCGAGGAAACCTTAAACCCTAAACAAAATCAATTTCAAAACAAGAAATTGAAGCTGCAATCATTCGATTGATCACCCTTTGATTCTATCTAATCAAGGTATGTAAGTGTTCTTCATGAACTTTAACCTAGAAAATGGGTTTTCAATGAGTTTGAGAAATTGATGGGTTTTAATACGAAATTTAAGGTTAGTTATGTTGAATTAGTGGTAGTAAAGCTTGTTAGTGATTGTATTAACAATACTACAAGCTAAAGGTTATGAATTCAGAATTTGGTTCATGGGGGTTTCAATGAATTAACTTAATTCTTGTTAGTTGTTATAAGTTTTACCCTAATTATTAGTTAAAAGAGTTTGTTATGTGACAAGTAGGAAAATAAGGTAAAGTATGTTAATTGATTAAAGATCAATTATTAAGGATAAATGAATAATAATGATGATTAGTGAGATTTAATCATCACGTGATACTAAGTATGTTGTTACATTTATATGCTATGTAATAGGTGATCAAGAGTTATGGCATCCATGATCAAGTGTTAAGTTGCATAATCGTCTCTCAAGCTAAGGTAAGTATTATGGGGATTGAATGGATAACGGTTATATGTTTCCAAGCAAGGGGTTCATATAATTGGGTGGAAGTATTGTTTATATTGTTATTCAGTTTAATGTTGATTTCATATATATCATTGAATGATTATTTTATTGCTTTAGCATGTGATGTGTTTTTACATGCTTATTGGTAACTGTTAATGAAAGTATTTGGTACAAGCTCTTGGTAAAGATTTATGTATGATATATATATATATATATATATATATATATATATATATATATATATATATATATATATATATATATATATATATATATATATATATTGCTTTCAATTACCTATTATGTAGGTAGATAGATATGCGGAAGTATCTCCATGACTTACTATGTAAGTATGGATAATTGTGGAAGTATTGATGGTCATGACATCACTCGTGGAAATGGTTGAGGATCCTTAACATTGTGGAAGAAGTAAAGAAAGTGGTCAAGTAAGCCTATGGTGTTAAAGTATATTCATTTGATAAGGTAAGATAATTGGGATGTTATGTTTTAGCTAATTATTACCATTGAAATATGGTACATTTGCTTAATAAAAGAAAGATTGATATGTTAAGTGTTCTTGATAAGGATTGTGATTATTTGTAAGATTGTTTAAGTGTTATTCATTTAATTACTCATATGCTCACTAAGCTTAAAGCTTACTCTTTTATATGTTAAATGTTGTAGGTGTTTGGTTCGGTTGAACTAATTGGCTAAGACAAGTGGACTATGATGACATGAAGTTAAAATGGATATGGAGCTAGCTTCTATGGTTAGATAAAGCTCCTTCTCTTTGAATTGTCGTTATGTATGCCATTGTGTAAATCGCCTAAAATGTTTTGAAGACGTACAAAGTTAAAGTGTAAAGTGGTTAATGAGTATTTATGTATATCTTTGACTTGGTAAAGTCAAAGTGAATGATAAAAGTCAATGATTTGAATTGTCATGGTAAGTTTGTTAAAGTGAAGGAAAAAGGGTTAAGTGTTGAAATGAAGGTTCGGGTTGACCTTGGTGTTAACATATAGTCAACTACTCTTGAAATGGCTAATTATATGTACAAGTGCAAGAAATTCAGTCAAAGTATGACCGGAATGTGAAATGGGTCAAAAAATGTCCAAAAGGACCCTAACGGGTCGAGGTGTCAAAATGGGTCATGGTACAAGTACAAAACTTGTTGCTATTGGCTTAAGTGCCAAATGTATGTTAGAAAATGTTGTTAAAAGATGGAAGTCTAAATGTGAGTCAATTGTGATTTGGTATGGTCACTAAAAGTGTTAGAATTGACCATAAACTAGTCACGCATATGTTTTCTCGATAAACGTAAATTTTGGTAAAGTGTAAAAAGGGAATTGTTTGTATAGTTATATTGAAAGTGTGTGTAAAGTTTGGTGTTTAAATGGTTAACGAATAAGAACTTATGTCGAGTTGAATTTGGTATCAAAAATGAGATTGTACCTGATGGGCTGTAATCTAAGAAATACGCGATCGCGTGTAGTCCTCATGATCGCGTATTAGTCTGAATTCAAGATCGCGTCTTTTTACAACTTCAATACGTAATCATGTAAATTTAGGGGATCGCATATCTCAGTTGAGTTTGGAAACAGTGGGATTGTTAAGTAGTAATACGAGATCGCATATAGAACCTCAGGATCGCGTATTTTTGTATTTCACGCTATCGCGTATCTTGATTCATGATCGCGTATAATGTAAATTTTTCCAGATTCTGGTTTTGAGTCCAGGGCCAAATGTATTAAGTATTATAATATTAAATTCCGCAAGTTGTGGGTTACGTTTTGGGACATTGTAAGAGTATATAAAAAAAAATGTTCACGTTTTGGGGCGTTTCAACGTGGTACCCACAAATAAAAATCACATGGAGTTATACTACGATAACTCAGGAGCAATTATCATTGCCAATGAACTTGGAGTTTAGAAAGGGGCCAGACATTATCCTAGAAGATATCACTATGTTCGAGAGCAGATCGAATTAGGTGAAATCAATATACTCAAAGTTCACACAGATGATAATCTAGCTGATCCGTTTACGAAGGCTTTACCTAAGGGAAAGCTTAATCAACATGCCAAGGGGATTAGACTTCGTTTTGCTAGTTATTTTATGTAACTATGTGTTTTAGTATAGGGATAAAGGATGTAAAACAATTATTATGAAATAAATGAATTAAAATACCTGGTATGTTTGTTTTCATTTAATAATTAATTGTATCCTATATTTGCATGTTTAAATCCTTGAATAATTCTTAAAATTATTCTAAAATGTCCATTATTGATTAACTATGTGGGAACATAGTTAACCTAAGATAAATCTGAGTGATTGGTATGGATGGTCCCTCTAAACTTACATGGTATTCATAAGATGCATATCGGACTACCCCAACTAACAAGTTATCACTTTATGGATCGGCGTCATCAAGTGAAACTTGTAAATGGTTGCTTTACATATCCTTAGACTTGAGATGCAAGTAGGTCTTGCATGTATGGATTGTATCTTCTTGATATGGTTCTAGCTATCCTGAATAAGGTAGTTATAAAGGGCTATTTTCAGAAGTGTAGTGAAGTACATGACTGACACGTGTAGTCAAGATAGGATTTGTTCCTTCAACTAGCTATTGAAGAATGATACCACTGGACCCCTCATTAGAATTAATTAAGATGTATGTACGGCCGTACCCAAATGAATTCCAGATGTGTCTCGATTGATTTGGTAATCTTGATTGATTATAGGAATGAGAAACAGAATCGTTAATTTATGGAATGACATTAATCCATACCCATAATTAACAAAGGTATCTGAAACAAGGGGATAGTAAACATTGAAATCATTTTGCTTGAGAAGCTTGATTATACTTTAAGAAATTATAATATATTTTAAGAAACTATACTTAAACATTTCCAGGAGCATTGGCGTGTTGCTAGACGCTTACCAATGTTATTGCCTTTATTATGACATGCTCAAGTGGGAGCTGTTGGGATATGACCACGTAAAATAAACGCATGTCCGAAAAATGTTTAAGCGTACGGGGTCACACGTATTGACACTTATGCTCAATATAATTAATTGATAGAGGTTTAAATTCAGCCTTTAAACCATACGTTATCAGAAAGCTTAATTCGACTTAAGGGTTAAGGGTGCGAATTAAAGTTCGACTTTAGAGCTAGGAAGGTGGGGTTTGAAGGTTTTCAACCCTAACAAAGATCGGTTCTTGTGTGGTTCGACCAAAGAAGAAAAGCACAAGGGTTGTGAGTGTTGTGAACGGCGTACTAGCATACCTACTGAGTTTCTGTCATGTGTGCGATCGTAGAGAGGTTTTATTTTAAACCTTAGCAGTTTATCTGGAGCTCAGCTAAAAGGTACATGATTCTTTTCTTAACTAATTACATATACGTGCTTATTCGCTTCCGCAATTGTGTGACAATTTGATTATCTGTATGCTATACTCTAACAAAACGAACTTATCGACTTTAACCATGACATCTTCAGCAATTCCTCGAGGGATTTTAACTGATCTGTCTGCCAATTGGATGGTCATTCGAGTATGTAATAACATATTTAGTCCTAATTTCTTGTAAAGGGAATAGGGCATAAGATTAACACTAGCACCTAGGTCTGCTAAGGCATTACTGATCTGGATGTCTTGGAGAAAACAAGGGATGGTAAAACGTCCGGTATCACCTAATTTTGGGGGAAGACCATGTTGTAAAATCAAAGAACATTCGGCAACTAAGGGTAAACTGACTATTTGCCTAAGTTTTTCTTTGTTCGAAAGGAGTTCTTCAAAGAATTTGGCACAGCTAGGCATTTCTACTAAAGAATCTAATAATCTAACTATTAATTGAAAGCTTTTGAACATTTCCAGATATTTTCCGAATTGGGCTTCCTGCTTTTCCTTCTTAAGCCTACCTGGATAAGGTATTCTTGTATGAGGTACATTATATGGGGTTTTGGTTGGCACTGAATCAGGTGTAGTGACTGGAGGGTCAATTGACACGTGATTAGTGGGTGAAGGCGTGGGTGAAGAAGATTTATCGGGGGTAACATCTGGTGGTGGTGGCTCAACACTTGTCATTTTCCTCCTCTAGTAACAGTTAACACATCATCACTTGGTAGGTGATGAGTTTGGTTAACAGTGGTAACCGACGTACATTCCTCAATAAAACATAAGTTTTTCGAAATGGATTCCATGTTTGAAATTAAATTTTCAAAAATTTTAAGCATATCGTCAATTTTATCTTGAAATCCAATTACTTTTTTATTTATGACGTTTTGTTCAGAAACGAAACTTAAGAAAAATTGTTTTGAGGAAGGTATGTGGTTTATAGGCGGAAAAGTGGCCAATGGCCGAGTTATGTGATTTATCCAATTATAATAAGGTGTTGTCATAATTGGTGAAAAGTTGGTAAAGAAAAATACGTTTATACTAATCTAAGGAAAAAAAGTAACTTTCGGATGATGTTGATATTCCAAAAGGATCGCTAAATACTAAGGTTGCTAAATTCCTAAAATCGGCCGTCGATGTTCCCCGGCAGCGGCGCCAAAAATCTGTTGACTCAATCACCAGTCGTTGATATTTCTGATGGTGATCCGGGCACAACAGTGGGTTTTAAATTTATAAGGTTGGGGCCTAGGGTGACTATATTTGCTAATATATAAAGGCTAGCAAGGGTAAGTATGACCTAGGATCATTCTTCAAAACGCGATGAAATGAAAATAGGGGATTCAGAAACTTTTATATATTTAGCTGGGGTAAAAAGTTGGTTTTGGTTTGGGGTTTTCTAATCTACTAAATAAAATTAAAGCAAGATAAAGGTGAGGTTACTTCGGGCGTTCAGCAATTAAAGCTATTGTCTACTATGAAGTAATTTAGGGGGAATTAAATATGAAGAGTTCTAGTGTGGATAAATTCGTAAGTTATTGTGAGTTATTGCTACAATCCTTCCATCGGACTAACGCGGAGGTGTCCACAATCAGGAAGAAGGAATGTCACGTGGGTTGCAGAATACATTGACACTACACCGAAAGTTCTCTCAAATGTACGTCCGTATTATTCGACAGTTATTTTCGAATCCTATTCCCCAATCTCGCTCGTCAAAGATGTCCGAATCATGGCATAGTCTGTTGAATAAACAGTTTTATAAACGGGTTTTACCCTCGCCGGAATAAGTTGGAATAACTGGTCAAGGCGGTCTAATACTACGTCATCATTTCTTCGTACGAATTATCAACACTACTCAAGTATGCGAAATAACTGGGATAATTTATTTTATAAATAGAAACCTAAGTAATACTTTTGTCATGACAATTGATCCATAATATGACTACCTTCGGTCGTTCCAGACTTCCATACGTTTGTACTTTCTTTAAAGCATTTCCAGCACTATATCAAGGAACAGTCGAATCGGGGCCGTCACATTACTTCACGATGACCTAAAAACCTTTTATGCTTAACTATTATGATAATCCTAAGGCAACAATCAAATAAAAATATGCAATAAGGTGATCAAAATAGTATTTAATTCTAGGCAGGCAAAAGTATTATCTGGGTCGAGGATACTTCGAAAGTTGTCTCAAAAGTATCTCCGATCTGAATTTAATCTTAATCTACCTCTATTCCCATATTCCGTGTCTCTTAGATCTTATTTCAGTCTAGAGAACACCGGTCATGCCGAACTCAATGATTCAATCTAACATAGTAAAACAAAGTGACCTGTACCCTATGAGTTTCATTTTTGGATAAGGTTTTAGTCACAACATGAGTTGGGCCGATAAACGATAAAGATTTAATTCCTACATCTATTCACAATTTAAATTATCCACAACTACGTAACATACAGTTTATTACATATTTAAAATATTTCCTAAACGACTATCATAGCAGACAAGTGAGTTATTTAGCTAATCATAGCAATTTCGACATGCATATTTAAATACTGAAAATAAACAACAAACATAATTAAATATAAAAAGGTAATAAATTAAAACCCGATACAGCGTACAAAAACTCGAAGCTAAAATGCGTCCCGGAGCACCTCCGTACAAGGATAATTAATCCTTTTTAATTAATTAGTTAGCTAGCCTAACTAATTAAAACTAATAAAAAGAAAGAAAATTATAAAGCTGATTTTTAGAGAATAAAACTAGTCTAGGAATGTGTGTTTTTGAATTGTGAATCCAAAGTTATATTTATAGTTGAAATCCGGTTCACGATAACGAAGTTAGACTCATTTTAGCCAAAAAACGTGCGCGGTACGCGTACCGAACGAAAAAGATGGCGCACGGACCAAAAAGTAGCCGGCACTAGAGGTGCACATTGAAAACCGGTTTAAAAAAAACCGCCCGAAAAAACCGTAACCGGTTTTTATGAAAACCGGTTTTAAAAACCCGAACCGGTTTGATCGGTTTTAGGATTGCCCGCCAACCGGTTTTTTTCCTGTTTAAAAACCAGTTTTAACCGGTTATTCAAAAAAACTGGTTTTAACCGTTTTTTGTTCAAAAAAATCAGAAACGGCTCCTAGCCGTTTGAGGAGCGGGTTTGGCCGATTTTTGAATTTTTTGGGGTGTTTTTGCCCCCTCACTCACACTATAAATAGAGGTAGTTAGTTTAGGTTCAAATCACACCAAATTCTATCATTTTCTATCATATTCTCTCAAAAACTCTCTCTCTATATATATACTTTTCGTTTGCGAAATGGAAAATATACAATCTCAAGCTTCCAGTTCCGGTTCCACTTCCGTTGGTAGCAATGTACGAAACAAAGCTTACACAAACGCTGATATCGTGCAAGTTAAATCAACGAACCGGAACCGTGAAATTTGGGTGAATTTTGATTTGTGCGTTATGTATGATGGGGCGAGTAAGGCTCGTTGCAAGAGATGTGGGAATTTTTATAACGTCTTATCAAACTCCACATTACGAGCTCACATGACCGCGACTTGTAGAGCGATTAGTCAAGATGCCTCACAATAGACACTTGGTTCGGATGGTGGGGTATTTATATACGACAATGATGCTCTTCGAGAAGATTTTACGAAGTTTATCATCCAAGAGGCGCTTCCCCATACCACTTCTACAACCAACGGCTTACGAGTATTATCAAAAAGAGACTACAACCACGATACCAACAAGTAAGTCGTACTACCCTTAGAAACGATGCGTTTAAATTATGGGAAAATGCTAAAAAAGATATAATTGATGGTTTTCTAAACTATAAACATGGCGTTTCTATTACTTGTGATGTTTGGACCGCACCACATGATAGGGCAAATTCTTTATTAGTCGTTACGGCCCATTGGTTTCATCCCGAGTCTTGGTTATTGATGAAACGTACAATTGCTTTTAAATTGTTTGGTTATCCGCATACAGGATGTAACTTGCGAAAATTTTTAAATGACACTTTAATTGAATATAATTTAGATGATAAAGTTTTTACAATTTCACTAGATAATGCGTCAAATAATACGAGAGCTATGAATTTACTAAAATTACGTTTAAAACCAATTTTAAATGGCGCTTTTTTTCATTCTCGTTGTGTTGCTCATATTATAAATTTGTTCGTGCAAGCGGCATTAAAAATATGTGATAATTTACGTCAAAAGTTTAAGAGTTTATTAATAACTATAGTTCTAGTAACGAACGTAAAGCTAATTATAGACGTTTTTGTGTATAATGTGGTGAAACTCCCCTAGGACCATGCTATGATAATAATACTTGGTGGAATTCAACTCACACTATGTTTGAAAATATTTTAAGACAACATGATACTTTAAATGCTTTTAATGAATTGTTAGTTGATAGAAATAAGTCCGTAGCTATAACCGATTATAAATGGGATCTACTTTATGATTTAACTTCCTTTTTAGTAGTTTTTAAAGATGCTACTACTATGCTTTCGGGTGTATATTACCCAACTAGCTCCTTAGTTGTAAATCAAATTTTTATAATGACCGAAAAATTAAAAGAATTTGAACTTTCGTCATTTCCAATTTTTAGAAAAATCGTTAGAGCTATAAAAAAGAAATTTATTAAATATTTTGGTAGCATGCCTTTGGTTTTTACTTGTGCCGCCGCACTAAATCCAACTATAAATGTTGGCGACGTACAACGTATACTCACAACAATTATGGAAAATTTAGACTTAAACTTAACCGACGACCCGAACTATATTACAAATGAAATTACTTAATTTGAAAATGGTTTTACACAATTATTTGAGATTTATGCAACAAAAATTGGTTACCAACCAAACCCAATTGTTGACTCCATGTGGGCAGGAACATCTCGAGCATCATCGAGTGACATAAGCATAAACCTTTATAATGCTTTACTTGAAGACGCTACAAAGCGTCAACGAACATCGGCTCCAACAAGCGAGTTGGGACACTATAAGTCTACAAACTTTTTAACCACTTTAAGTGTTGAGGATTTTCGTAATTTTAAAACTTTGAGTTGGCGGAAAGAAAGAGAAGTACAATTTCCAATTTTATCCGCTATGGCTCGGGATTTATTAGCCGTCCAAGCTTCGACGGTAGCTTCCGAATCGGCATTTTCTACTAGCGGTAGAATCATATCGGAAAGAAGGTCAAGACTAACCGCTGAATCCGTGGAAGTATGCGTATGTTTGAAAGATTACTTGGACGGGGTAGATAGGATACAAAATGTAACAACTTTGGAAGGCCCACTATTAGGTAACGTTGAAGAGATTATCGAAGATGAAGAAGTAGCATTAGGGATATCACCTCCAACGACCGAATTAGATGAAGGTGAATTTGAAGAACTTGAAGTTGAATCCGTGGATGAAGATGAAGTTTGGGATGACATAAGTAGTTAAGTGTATCCGGGTGATGGCCACGCCGAAGCTCGATATACTTTACTACACGATTACATTTCCGGGTGATGGTCATGCCGAAGCTCGAAATGTATTCGTATTTGTATTTTATATTTTTAGTTGTAATTGCATTATTTAAATAAAAGTTATGTTTGTATTATTTATATTCATTTGTATTATTTAAATTTTGTTATAAAATTATACCGAATTCGAATCCGGAAAAAAACCGAAAAAAATAACCTATTAAAACCGGCTCAAAACCGATTCCGAACATTTAAAACCGAAAAAAATCGATTCGGAAAAATCAAAAACCGAAAAAACCGAAACCGATAAAAAACTGATTTTTTTAAAACCGGTTTTTAAAAAACCGAAAACCGAAAAAAACCAATTTTTTCGCACCTTTAGCCGGCACCGGTTGGACCCGGGCCGGCACCGGCCCAAGTGACCCAAAAAGCAGCCGGCGGCGGCCCAAGGCTGCCGTACAACTTTTTTTCGTTAGCGTTTTCGTGCGTAACTCTTTCGTTATGCGTTCGATTACGATGATTCTTTTTGCGTTGGAATCGATTTTGAAAAACGAAGACTTTGATGTAATCCTCGAGATGATTTTCCTATCTTGAGATGCCTTGTTCCGAATGTTTTGAATCTTTCGCAGCGCGTAGAATCTTCATTCTTTACCCGTTTTTGGTGATTCTTTTTGCCTTGGACGTGATTTTTGAAAGCGAAGACTTTGGCATGGAGAAATCTTTGAGATGATTCTTTTTACTTGATAATCATGTCTTGGTTGTTTCGAATCTTCAAACGTGCGTGAAATCTTATTTTTTCTACCGTTTTGCCCAATTTTTCTTGTGCTTCCTTATTTTGACCTACTTGACAAAATATCATTGATTAATTTAGTATTTGAGCTTATTTGCCAAGTATTGTTCTAAAATGAGAGAGATATCGATAGTAAAAATATGACTTTTTACGCGATATCAGTATACAATATAAAATTGTGAAAATCAACATTAACCTTTTTAAATTGAGTCGGTGCATCACATGACCATTAAGTTTACTATTCACCACATGATAGAATCATATATATATATATATGTAACACCCGCCAAATTAGGACTAGTAATTAGTGCCTAATCATATGTTAATACATGTAATTAGTTCCTTGTTAGGCTAATTAATGTATCGAATTATATATTGTTGAATATATACGAATATGCGATTTGATTAAATCGTACACAATTTAAATCGGATGTATTTCGATTCAATTATATACGAACGTTGGTGACCAATTTTATTAAATAACGTGGTTATGTCAAAAATATTATTATAATAATATTTCGTATTCATTCGTATCGTACAAACTGAACCTACACAATTTAAAAGCTTTAAAACGCGCAAATTAAATAAACAAATATACAACTTATAACTCAAATACAAATGACTAATAAAATATTTAAATAAAATATCGCGTAATAATTTGTATTTTAAAATGTACCTTTAATATTTAAAATAATCATTTACGATTAAATGACGGAGCAAACGAACACCGCACGGGGAGCGGAGACTGAAAGTTGGAGGATAACCTCCAACCCACCTCCCCACTTTCTCATTTCTATCTTTCTTTTCTCTCTCTCTTCCTCCTTTTCTCTCTAAAAAGTTCACCACCTCCACATTTCTCACAAAATCGAAAAATAACAACATCAAACGACCTTGGATCATACTACTCTTTTGGAAGAAAACGACCACCGCATCACGATCTATCATCCTATCTTTTCGGATTTCTCATCCGACACTTTGTAAGTTTCCAACAAATCCCGAAATCTCTCGTTTTTACATGTTTTCACTTTCTAGTAGTTTGTAACAACTTATAATGTCCCTATAAGGGTTGGGTAAAAATATGGAACCGATCGGAAACCCGAAAACATGATTTTTACTCGAAATCCGTCGAACAGCCTTAAGTGTCGCATGAATGCCAAAAACAGTATAGCGACACTACTTAAGTGCCGCTATAGCCCATACACCGTCACTTCGGTAGTGACGCAAACACACAACTATCAGCAGAAACTATGCGACACTTCGTAAGTGTCGCTATTCTCAGTACAAACCCGAACCTCATACCGTCACTCCCATAGTGACGCCTACACTATTTAACGACACTTCTCTAGTACCGCCCTTTATGTTACCCGACACTACTTTACGCCACTTCCTTAGTGCCGCCATGCCATTTTACCCGACACTCCTGTAGTGTCGCTATGTTGCACGTCACTCCTTAAGTGACGCATAAATTCTAGAAACATTTATTCTATACGACACTGCTTAAGTGCCGCAATGTTACGGCACCCGTCTCTTCTGAAGTGACGCATAAGCTGATACACGACACTATCTCAGTAACGCATACCTTTACACTGACACCAATACCGACACTCCATAAGTGACGCATAGAACATGTAAGTGACGCATATAGTGTCGCATAAAACAGCAGAATTTCTAACTTAAATTTCACTAAGTGTCAAACTTTTACAACCTCAAATCCTTATACGATACGACTTATAAAACACTTTGGGACACTTTTGTAAGTGCAAAACATCAATAACTCGATAATAATACTTGAAGTTTATTATTTCAAACTCGTCACCAACGGGTCGTACACTTTTCAAACACTTAAACATATCAACCAAATAGTGGATATTTGGACATTATAGTTGGACGAACAACTGCAGGGGTGATCTTTTGAGATACCCAATCATATTTATAACCATCGCGTGTTGTGGACACCCTCAGGTTACAAGTCTTTAGACTTCATTTCGGCTAATCAACTTACGTTTGTTTAAACGCATTCAGACTCAGGTGAGTCTCATAGCCCCTCTTTTTACTGTTTTACTCAGGGGTGTGATATACTGCTCAAACTTTTAACATGTGAACGCAAGTACCAAACTTTTCATATACTACATGAGTTTTTCGAAACTAATCATTTGAAAGTCCTCCGTCAGCATAGTTGTTAATACATTGTAGCGTGAATATTAGTATATGGTACCATATAGGATTGACCCTCCTCGTCCGGGTTAGCAAGCACTAACCGGGTAAACGGACGTACTAATATTTGGGAAGACGAATGTTGATTAGGCATTCGTGGAGGCACCTCGCCCGGAATTCTCTATAGGGGACCCGGCCCTCGAGTTAAGCTCAACTATGTGCTCATGGCTGTATACACGATGATTATCATTTAATTGCTGGATGCAATTCATTATTTAATTGCTGGATGCAATTCATTATTTAATTGCTGGATGCAATTCATTATTTAAATCTTGCGGTTCATACGATATTACTTGATTTCAAACCTGTGAGCTCACCAGCTTTATAGCTGACCTTTTAGCATATATCGCAGGTACCCAACAGTAGGATGTTTCTGCTTAAGGAATTAGCTCGAGTCAGCATACAGACGATTGAGATTTTCTTGCATTAGTATATTTTGTATAAGTACTTATGTACTGAAATCTCATTTTATTTAACTCGAGCTATGTAAAGCTTTAAATGTTGTAAACATTTCAGTTATCAATATATTTTTGTTAAAACGACGCATATAGAGTCGTTTGCTATTTATCTTTGTGCTTTGTTATTGATTAGTAACACCCAAATCAAGCTTCCGCAAATCATTTAAATTTGGGGGTGTTACAGATTGGTATCAGAGCCTAAGGTTATAGTGAACTAGGTTGCATTTAGTGAGCCTAGACTATGACCATTAGGCGGTATTCCTTATTAGGTATGACTGGTTCAGGGATTACAGCATACGAGTTTAATTTAACATAGCCTGATCAACTATGTACAATTAAGCAAAGATGATGTAAGATCTGAAAGTAGTTATGGCTGAACAGGGTACAATAGAAGACTCTGACCTCGAGAGGACCGAGACTCAAACATGTTTATGCTAGACACTCAATAGGCTATATTATATAGGAGCTATATGAATATAGGCCTCAATCTTACTAACGCTTTGTCTCAGAAATGGCAAACATCCCAACAAATTCATCTCGTTCTCAATCCGGGTCGCAGAACCCAAGGGTAGCAAGGAGGAACAACAGGTTGCCTCGAGCTGGCCCGTATCCCACTCACATCGCCTTACCGGCTTTAGCCGCTAGGGTAAATCAACACGAGCAGCGACTTCGCACCATGGATGTCGTGTTGCAGGAAACAAATGAAAACTGGCGACTTACGTCTCTTGAACGCATAGAACAGGTCTCCGACGACCTTGAAACCACAAACAACAACATGGATGTCCTTCGCAACCAAATTATAGAAATAAGGGTGGAAAATGCCCTTCTACAACAAAGGATGGAAGAATGTGAGCAGCGCTCACATGAAGCAGAAGAGTATGCGCGTGGACTAACACAACGACTTGCGCTAGCAGAAGACAACGCCCGACAAGCTAGCAGGCTTGCAAACACTGTGGATCGTCTTGTCACGATGATGGAACAAATTAATCTACATCAAGACTAGTGTAGTCTTTGTCTTGTAATCTATCCTGTAATCTAGTAACTATCTACGCGCTACTCTATAATTCAGTCGGATGTAACAATTCCCGACATCTTTTGTAATACATCTGTAGGATGTAACCTTTGAACTCGTATTAGCTATCAAATATTTCTTGTTGTTCAACTCATATTAATTGCCATAATTCTTTTCATATTGATGTTATGTATTACCACCTTTGTACATGTACATCTGAAATAAATACAACTTTCTTACAAAATCTCATGTATCTTCATTTCTTTTATTGAAGAATCATGCCGCCAAAGACACGACCTTACACAGATGCTCAGATTACGTCACTCATAACCCAGGCTGTTACTGAAGCCTTGGCTCGGAATACCCCACCCAACTCCACAAGAAACAGCGATACCGCTGGAACCTCTGCCGTCAAACCTTGTTCTTACAAGGACTTCCAAAGCTGCAAACCCTCGAGCTTCAAGGGTTCTGAAAGAGCCATCGGACTGATCAGATGGTTCGAGAAAATGGAAACCGTTTTCCGTGTTAGTAAATGCGCGGAGAACGACAAAGTAAACTTCGCCACCTGCTCTCTTGAAAATGATGCCCACTCTTGGTGGAATTCATATACCCAATCAGTGGGTGCTGACATTGCCTACCAACTCACTTGGGAGGAATTGAAGGCAAAACTCACTGCCAAATACTGCTCTATCGCCAAACTCCAAAAGCTGGATGAGGAGTTCTGGAACTTAAAGGTTCAGGGTGGTGATATTGATGGTTATACCACCAGGTTTCAACAACTAGCTGCCCTCCGCCCAGCTATGGTTAGCACTGAACCTGATAAAATCACGAAGTACACCCTTGGTCTCCCTGATCCTGTTCGGGGACATGTTATCTCTTCAAAACCAACCACCATTGACGGTGCGATCCTATTGGCCCAAGACCTAATGTCCATGAGCCAAGATTCTGAACCACCCACTTCATCCTCTAATAACAACAAACGCAAGTGGTCTGACTACCACAACAACCCCTCCAACCAACAAAACAAGAAACCCGACACCATCAAAGCTTACAACACCACCACTGACATCGTCCGGGGCTACACTGGGAGCAAACCATATTGTCCCAAGTGCAGCCGCCACGATGAAGGCTCCTGTGGTCCCTTTTGCAACAACTGCAAGAGGTACGGCCACCTTACCAAAGATTGTCGCTCTCCTACCAACAACAATTCCAACAACAACACCAGACCACCCAAAGTATGCTTTGAGTGTGGGAAACCTGGGCATTTCAGAGACTCGTGCCCAAAACTGAAGAACAACAACAACAACAACCGTAGCAACAGCAACAACAACAACACCCGCAGCAGAGCTTTCGTCATCAAATCTGGGGACACCCGCCAAGACCCGAATGTGGTCTCGGGTATGTTCCTCCTCAACAACTTAACTGCTTCTGTTCTATTTGATACTGGTGCTGATAGAAGCTTTATCTCCGATGATTTTTGCCCATTACTTGACATCACTCCTGTTGCCTTATATGTTAAGTACACTGTAGAGCTAGCAAATGGAAAACTTGTAGAAACCACCAGTGTGATACCTAATTGCACTTTAAACCTAGCTGACGAAACCTTTTCGATCGATCTTATACCCATTGAAATCGGAAGTTTCGACGTCATCATTGGAATGGACTGGTTGTCCAAACATCGAGCTGAAATCGTTTGTCACGATAAAATCGTCCGTATCCCACTCGCCGTTGGTGGAACCTTGATCATACAGGGGGAGACCGGTGGGACTGGACTCAATATAATCTCCTGCTTAAAAACCATAAAATTTCTGAGAAAGGGTTACCCTGCCATACTCGCACACATCACCGAGAAGAAGTCGGAAGAGAAGCGACTTGAGGATGTGCCAATTGTTAGAGACTTTCCCGAAGTCTTTCCGGAAGAATTACCTGGTCTACCTCCACCTAGACAGGTTGAGTTCTCGATTGATCTTGTGCCGGGTGCCGCACCGGTGGCCCGCGCACCGTACCGTTTAGCCCCATCCGAACTTCAGGAGTTGTCCTCTCAGTTACAGGAACTTCTGGATCGAGGATTCATTAGACCGAGTTCTTCACCTTGGGGAGCTCCGGTCTTATTTGTTAAAAAGAAGGACGGTTCATTCCGAATGTGTATCGATTACCGAGAATTGAACAAATTGACCGTCAAAAACTGATACCCACTTCCTCGCATTGATGATCTATTCGACCAACTTCAGGGTTCAAGTTTCTACTCAAAAATCGACCTGCGATCAGGTTATCATCAGTTACGAGTTCGCGATACCGATATTCCAAAAACTGCTTTCAGAACTCGTTACGGGCACTACGAATTCCAAGTGATGCCCTTTGGTCTAACCAACGCACCGGCTGTATTCATGGACCTCATGAACCGAGTGTGCAAACCTTACCTCGATAAGTTTGTCATTGTCTTTATCGATGACATACTCATTTACTCGCGCAACGAGCGGGAACATGCGCAACACCTTAAGACCATCCTTGAACTACTTAGACACGAGGAGCTTTACGCTAAATTCTCTAAGTGTGAGTTCTGGATTCAAACCGTTCAATTTCTTGGTCACGTGATTGACAGTCAGGGAATTCACGTGGACCCATCAAAGATCGAGGCTATCAAAGACTGGCAAGCACCCACCTCTGCAACTGAAGTACGACAATTTTTGGGTCTTGCTGGGTATTATCGACGATTTATCGAAAATTTCTCCAAAATAGCCCAATCACTCACGGTACTGACTCAGAAGGACAAAAGGTTCGATTGGACCGAGAAACAGGAGTCAGCGTTCCAACTTCTGAAACAAAAGCTTTGCAGTGCTCCAATTCTATCCTTACCCGAAGGCACCGATGACTTCGTGGTATACTGCGATGCTTCTCACCAAGGTCTAGGTTGCGTACTGATGCAACGAGACAAAGTCATTGCTTATGCCTCACGACAGCTGAAAATTCACGAAAAGAACTACACCACTCACGATCTCGAACTTGGAGCTGTCGTTTTTGCTCTCAAAATCTGGAGACATTATCTCTACGGCACTAAGTGCACCATTTTTACAGATCATAAGAGTCTCCAACATATCTTCGATCAGAAGGATCTCAATATGAGGCAACGTCGATGGGTCGAGTTGCTTACCGATTACGATTGCGAGATCAAGTACCATCCAGGGAAGGCTAATGTTGTAGCCGATGCCCTCAGCCGAAAGGAACGATCAAAACCCCTTCGAGTCCGAGCCCTCAGTATGACCATTCATAACGATCTTACCGTTCAAATCCATACCGCTCAGATCGAAGCCCTGAAATCTGAAAACATCAAAAATGAAGCCTTGCGGGGCATTGACAAACAATTTGAAATCAAACCTAACGGGATTAGGTATTTTTCCAACCGAATTTGGTTGCCTAGTTTTGGGAACCTAAGAGACTTGGTGATGGACGAGGCTCACAAGTCTAAATATTCTATTCATCCGGGATCCGATAAAATGTACCACGGTATCAAGGAATTTTATTGGTGGCCAAACATGAAAGCCGAAATCGCCATTTATGTCAGCAAGTGTCTTACTTGCTCGAAGGTCAAAACCGAACATCAGAAACCTCCTGGTTTACTTCAACAACCTGAAATCCCTGAATGGAAATGGGATCAAATTGCCATGGATTTCATAACCAAACTACCCAAGTCGTCGAGCGGTTGAGATACCATTTGGGTGATCGTCGATCGTCTCACCAAATCTGCTCATTTCCTGGCAATCAAAGAAAACGATAAAATGGAACTCCTTACACAAATTTACATCAAGGAAATCATTTCTCATCACGGTGTTCCAATCTCGATCATCTCTGACAGGGATGCCCGTTTCACTTCTCACTTTTGGCAATCACTTCAGAAAGCATTGGGTACCCGTCTCGATATGAGTACCGCGTACCATCCTCAAACCGATGGCCAAAGTGAACGAACCATTCAAACACTGGAAGACATGCTACGAGCCTGCGTAGTTGATTTCGGTACAAACTGGGAAAAACATCTACCGTTGTGCGAATTTTCGTACAATAACAGTTATCATGCCAGCATTAAGGCTGCACCTTTTGAGGCACTGTACGGTCGTAAGTGCCGATCACCGATCTGTTGGACCGAGGTGGGAGATAGTCAACTCACTGGTCCTGAACTCATTCACGCCACCACTGAGAAAATTGTGGAAATCCAAAACAGACTCAAAGCCGCACGTGATCGTCAGAAGAGTTATGCTGACGTGAGACGCAAACCACTCGAGTTCCAGGTTGGGGATCGAGTTCTCTTGAAAGTATCGCCTTGGAAAGGCGTCATCCGTTTTGGCAAACGCGGAAAGTTAAATCCCAGATACATTGGACCTTTTGAGATCCTTGAACGGATTGGCCCCGTAGCTTATCGATTGCAGCTGCCATCCGAACTCAGCAGCGTGCACCCTACGTTTCATATCTCAAATTTGAAGAAGTGTCTGTCTGATGAGACACTTATTATTCCATTAGATGAAATTCGTGTTGACGATAAACTTCATTTCGTTGAGGAACCCGCTGAAATTATGGACCGTGAGGTCAAACAACTGAAACAAAGTCGTATTCCCATCGTCAAGGTCAGATGGAATTCGCGGCGTGGTCCAGAATTCACCTGGGAACGAGAAGACCAAATGCGACTCAAATATCCTCAACTCTTCACTGATTCCACATCAAACACGACCTCGAGCTAAATTTCGGGACGAAATTCTTCTAACAGGGGGAGAATGTAACACCCGCCAAATTAGGACTAGTAATTAGTGACTAATCATATGTTAATACATGTAATTAGTTCCTTGTTAGGCTAATTAATGTATCGAATTATATATTGTTGAATATATACGAATATGCGATTTGATTAAATCGTACGCAATTTAAATCGGATGTATTTCGATTCAATTATATACGAACGTTGGTGACCAATTTTATTAAATAACGTGGTTATGTCAAAAATATTATTATAATAATATTTCGTATTCATTCGTATCGTACAAACTGAACCTACACAATTTAAAAGCTTTAAAACGCGCAAATTAAATAAACAAATATACAACTTATAACTCAAATACAAATGACTAATAAAATATTTAAATAAAATATCGCGTAATAATTTGTATTTTAAAATGTACCTTTAATATTTAAAATAATCATTTACGATTAAATGACGGAGCAAACGAACACCGCACGGGGAGCGGAGACTGAAAGTTGGAGGATAACCTCCAACCCACCTCCCCACTTTCTCATTTCTATCTTTCTTTTCTCTCTCTCTTCCTCCTTTTCTCTCTAAAAAGTTCACCACCTCCACATTTCTCACAAAATCGAAAAATAACAACATCAAACGACCTTGGATCATACTACTCTTTTGGAAGAAAACGACCACCGCATCACGATCTATCATCCTATCTTTTCGGATTTCTCATCCGACACTTTGTAAGTTTCCGACAAATCCCGAAATCTCTCGTTTTTACATGTTTTCACTTTCTAGTAGTTTGTAACAACTTATAATGTCCCTATAAGGGTTGGGTAAAAATATGGAACCGATCGGAAACCCGAAAACATGATTTTTACTCGAAATCCGTCGAACAGCCTTAAGTGTCGCATGAATGCCAAAAACAGTATAGCGACACTACTTAAGTGCCGCTATAGCCCATACACCGTCACTTCGGTAGTGACGCAAACACACAACTATCAGCAGAAACTATGCGACACTTCGTAAGTGTCGCTATTCTCAGTACAAACCCGAACCTCATACCGTCACTCCCATAGTGACGCCTACACTATTTAACGACACTTCTCTAGTACCGCCCTTTATGTTACCCGACACTACTTTACGCCACTTCCTTAGTGCCGCCATGCCATTTTACCCGACACTCCTGTAGTGTCGCTATGTTGCACGTCACTCCTTAAGTGACGCATAAATTCTAGAAACATTTATTCTATACGACACTGCTTAAGTGCCGCAATGTTACGGCACCCGTCTCTTCTGAAGTGACGCATAAGCTGATACACGACACTATCTCAGTAACGCATACCTTTACACTGACACCAATACCGACACTCCATAAGTGACGCATAGAACATGTAAGTGACGCATATAGTGTCGCATAAAACAGCAGATTTTCTAACTTAAATTTCACTAAGTGTCGAACTTTTACAACCTCAAATCCTTATACGATACGACTTATAAAACACTTTGGGACACTTTTGTAAGTGCAAAACATCAATAACTCGATAATAATACTTGAAGTTTATTATTTCAAACTCGTCACCAACGGGTCGTACACTTTTCAAACACTTAAACATATCAACCAAATAGTGGATATTTGGACATTATAGTTGGACGAACAACTGCAGGGGTGATCTTTTGAGATACCCAATCATATTTATAACCATCGCGTGTTGTGGACACCCTCAGGTTACAAGTCTTTAGACTTCATTTCGGCTAATCAACTTACGTTTGTTTAAACGCATTCAGACTCAGGTGAGTCTCATAGCCCCTCTTTTTACTGTTTTACTCAGGGGTGTGATATACTGCTCAAACTTTTAACATGTGAACGCAAGTACCAAACTTTTCATATACTACATGAGTTTTTCGAAACTAATCATTTGAAAGTCCTCCGTCAGCATAGTTGTTAATACATTGTAGCGTGAATATTAGTATATGGTACCATATAGGATTGACCCTCCTCGTCCGGGTTAGCAAGCACTAACCGGGTAAACGGACGTACTAATATTTGGGAAGACGAATGTTGATTAGGCATTCGTGGAGGCACCTCGCCCGGAATTCTCTATAGGGGACCCGGCCCTCGAGTTAAGCTCAACTATGTGCTCATGGCTGTATACACGATGATTATCATTTAATTGCTGGATGCAATTCATTATTTAATTGCTGGATGCAATTCATTATTTAATTGCTGGATGCAATTCATTATTTAAATCTTGCGGTTCATACGATATTACTTGATTTCAAACCTGTGAGCTCACCAGCTTTATAGCTGACCTTTTAGCATATATCGCAGGTACCCAACAGTAGGATGTTTCTGCTTAAGGAATTAGCTCGAGTCAGCATACAGACGATTGAGATTTTCTTGCATTAGTATATTTTGTATAAGTACTTATGTACTGAAATCTCATTTTATTTAACTCGAGCTATGTAAAGCTTTAAATGTTGTAAACATTTCAGTTATCAATATATTTTTGTTAAAACGACGCATATAGAGTCGTTTGCTATTTATCTTTGTGCTTTGTTATTGATTAGTAACACCCAAATCAAGCTTCCGCAAATCATTTAAATTTGGGGGTGTTACAGATTGGTATCAGAGCCTAAGGTTATAGTGAACTAGGTTGCATTTAGTGAGCCTAGACTATGACCATTAGGCGGTATTCCTTATTAGGTATGACTGGTTCAGGGATTACAGCATACGAGTTTAATTTAACATAGCATGATCAACTATGTACAATTAAGCAAAGATGATGTAAGATCTGAAAGTAGTTATGGCTGAACAGGGTACAATAGAAGACTCTGACCTCGAGAGGACCGAGACTCAAACATGTTTATGCTAGACACTCAATAGGCTATATTATATAGGAGCTATATGAATATAGGCCTCAATCTTACTAACGCTTTGTCTCAGAAATGGCAAACATCCCAACAAATTCATCTCGTTCTCAATCCGGGTCGCAGAACCCAAGGGTAGCAAGGAGGAACAACAGGTTGCCTCGAGCTGGCCCGTATCCCACTCACATCGCCTTACCGGCTTTAGCCGCTAGGGTAAATCAACACGAGCAGCGACTTCGCACCATGGATGTCGTGTTGCAGGAAACAAATGAAAACTGGCGACTTACGTCTCTTGAACGCATAGAACAGGTCTCCGACGACCTTGAAACCACAAACAACAACATGGATGTCCTTCGCAACCAAATTATAGAAATAAGGGTGGAAAATGCCCTTCTACAACAAAGGATGGAAGAATGTGAGCAGCGCTCACATGAAGCAGAAGAGTATGCGCGTGGACTAACACAACGACTTGCGCTAGCAGAAGACAACGCCCGACAAGCTAGCAGGCTTGCAAACACTGTGGATCGTCTTGTCACGATGATGGAACAAATTAATCTACATCAAGACTAGTGTAGTCTTTGTCTTGTAATCTATCCTGTAATCTAGTAACTATCTACGCGCTACTCTATAATTCAGTCGGATGTAACAATTCCCGACATCTTTTGTAATACATCTGTAGGATGTAACCTTTGAACTCGTATTAGCTATCAAATATTTCTTGTTGTTCAACTCATATTAATTGCCATAATTCTTTTCATATTGATGTTATGTATTACCACCTTTGTACATGTACATCTGAAATAAATACAACTTTCTTACAAAATCTCATGTATCTTCATTTCTTTTATTGAAGAATCATGCCGCCAAAGACACGACCTTACACAGATGCTCAGATTACGTCACTCATAACCCAGGCTGTTACTGAAGCCTTGGCTCGGAATACCCCACCCAACTCCACAAGAAACAGCGATACCGCTGGAACCTCTGCCGTCAAACCTTGTTCTTACAAGGACTTCCAAAGCTGCAAACCCTCGAGCTTCAAGGGTTCTGAAAGAGCCATCGGACTGATCAGATGGTTCGAGAAAATGGAAACCGTTTTCCGTGTTAGTAAATGCGCGGAGAACGACAAAGTAAACTTCGCCACCTGCTCTCTTGAAGATGATGCCCACTCTTGGTGGAATTCATATACCCAATCAGTGGGTGCTGACATTGCCTACCAACTCACTTGGGAGGAATTGAAGGCAAAACTCACTGCCAAATACTGCTCTATCGCCAAACTCCAAAAGCTGGATGAGGAGTTCTGGAACTTAAAGGTTCAGGGTGGTGATATTGATGGTTATACCACCAGGTTTCAACAACTAGCTGCCCTCCGCCCAGCTATGGTTAGCACTGAACCTGATAAAATCACGAAGTACACCCTTGGTCTCCCTGATCCTGTTCGGGGACATGTTATCTCTTCAAAACCAACCACCATTGACGGTGCGATCCTATTGGCCCAAGACCTAATGTCCATGAGCCAAGATTCTGAACCACCCACTTCATCCTCTAATAACAACAAACGCAAGTGGTCTGACTACCACAACAACCCCTCCAACCAACAAAACAAGAAACCCGACACCATCAAAGCTTACAACACCACCACTGACATCGTCCGGGGCTACACTGGGAGCAAACCATATTGTCCCAAGTGCAGCCGCCACGATGAAGGCTCCTGTGGTCCCTTTTGCAACAACTGCAAGAGGTACGGCCACCTTACCAAAGATTGTCGCTCTCCTACCAACAACAATTCCAACAACAACACCAGACCACCCAAAGTATGCTTTGAGTGTGGGAAACCTGGGCATTTCAGAGACTCGTGCCCAAAACTGAAGAACAACAACAACAACAACCGTAGCAACAGCAACAACAACAACACCCGCAGCAGAGCTTTCGTCATCAAATCTGGGGACGCCCGCCAAGACCCGAATGTGGTCTCGGGTATGTTCCTCCTCAACAACTTAACTGCTTCTGTTCTATTTGATACTGGTGCTGATAGAAGCTTTATCTCCGATGATTTTTGCCCATTACTTGACATCACTCCTGTTGCCTTATATGTTAAGTACACTGTAGAGCTAGCAAATGGAAAACTTGTAGAAACCACCAGTGTGATACCTAATTGCACTTTAAACCTAGCTGACGAAACCTTTTCGATCGATCTTATACCCATTGAAATCGGAAGTTTCGACGTCATCATTGGAATGGACTGGTTGTCCAAACATCGAGCTGAAATCGTTTGTCACGATAAAATCGTCCGTATCCCACTCGCCGTTGGTGGAACCTTGATCATACAGGGGGAGACCGGTGGGACTGGACTCAATATAATCTCCTGCTTAAAAACCATAAAATTTCTGAGAAAGGGTTACCCTGCCATACTCGCACACATCACCGAGAAGAAGTCGGAAGAGAAGCGACTTGAGGATGTGCCAATTGTTAGAGACTTTCCCGAAGTCTTTCCGGAAGAATTACCTGGTCTACCTCCACCTAGACAGGTTGAGTTCTCGATTGATCTTGTGCCGGGTGCCGCACCGGTGGCCCGCGCACCGTACCGTTTAGCCCCATCCGAACTTCAGGAGTTGTCCTCTCAGTTACAGGAACTTCTGGATCGAGGATTCATTAGACCGAGTTCTTCACCTTGGGGAGCTCCGGTCTTATTTGTTAAAAAGAAGGACGGTTCATTCCGAATGTGTATCGATTACCGAGAATTGAACAAATTGACCGTCAAAAACTGATACCCACTTCCTCGCATTGATGATCTATTCGACCAACTTCAGGGTTCAAGTTTCTACTCAAAAATCGACCTGCGATCAGGTTATCATCAGTTACGAGTTCGCGATACCGATATTCCAAAAACTGCTTTCAGAACTCGTTACGGGCACTACGAATTCCAAGTGATGCCCTTTGGTCTAACCAACGCACCGGCTGTATTCATGGACCTCATGAACCGAGTGTGCAAACCTTACCTCGATAAGTTTGTCATTGTCTTTATCGATGACATACTCATTTACTCGCGCAACGAGCGGGAACATGCGCAACACCTTAAGACCATCCTTGAACTACTTAGACACGAGGAGCTTTACGCTAAATTCTCTAAGTGTGAGTTCTGGATTCAAACCGTTCAATTTCTTGGTCACGTGATTGACAGTCAGGGAATTCACGTGGACCCATCAAAGATCGAGGCTATCAAAGACTGGCAAGCACCCACCTCTGCAACTGAAGTACGACAATTTTTGGGTCTTGCTGGGTATTATCGACGATTTATCGAAAATTTCTCCAAAATAGCCCAATCACTCACGGTACTGACTCAGAAGGACAAAAGGTTCGATTGGACCGAGAAACAGGAGTCAGCGTTCCAACTTCTGAAACAAAAGCTTTGCAGTGCTCCAATTCTATCCTTACCCGAAGGCACCGATGACTTCGTGGTATACTGCGATGCTTCTCACCAAGGTCTAGGTTGCGTACTGATGCAACGAGACAAAGTCATTGCTTATGCCTCACGACAGCTGAAAATTCACGAAAAGAACTACACCACTCACGATCTCGAACTTGGAGCTGTCGTTTTTGCTCTCAAAATCTGGAGACATTATCTCTACGGCACTAAGTGCACCATTTTTACAGATCATAAGAGTCTCCAACATATCTTCGATCAGAAGGATCTCAATATGAGGCAACGTCGATGGGTCGAGTTGCTTACCGATTACGATTGCGAGATCAAGTACCATCCAGGGAAGGCTAATGTTGTAGCCGATGCCCTCAGCCGAAAGGAACGATCAAAACCCCTTCGAGTCCGAGCCCTCAGTATGACCATTCATAACGATCTTACCGTTCAAATCCATACCGCTCAGATCGAAGCCCTGAAATCTGAAAACATCAAAAATGAAGCCTTGCGGGGCATTGACAAACAATTTGAAATCAAACCTAACGGGATTAGGTATTTTTCCAACCGAATTTGGTTGCCTAGTTTTGGGAACCTAAGAGACTTGGTGATGGACGAGGCTCACAAGTCTAAATATTCTATTCATCCGGGATCCGATAAAATGTACCACGGTATCAAGGAATTTTATTGGTGGCCAAACATGAAAGCCGAAATCGCCATTTATGTCAGCAAGTGTCTTACTTGCTCGAAGGTCAAAACCGAACATCAGAAACCTCCTGGTTTACTTCAACAACCTGAAATCCCTGAATGGAAATGGGATCAAATTGCCATGGATTTCATAACCAAACTACCCAAGTCGTCGAGCGGTTGAGATACCATTTGGGTGATCGTCGATCGTCTCACCAAATCTGCTCATTTCCTGGCAATCAAAGAAAACGATAAAATGGAACTCCTTACACAAATTTACATCAAGGAAATCATTTCTCATCACGGTGTTCCAATCTCGATCATCTCTGACAGGGATGCCCGTTTCACTTCTCACTTTTGGCAATCACTTCAGAAAGCATTGGGTACCCGTCTCGATATGAGTACCGCGTACCATCCTCAAACCGATGGCCAAAGTGAACGAACCATTCAAACACTGGAAGACATGCTACGAGCCTGCGTAGTTGATTTCGGTACAAACTGGGAAAAACATCTACCGTTGTGCGAATTTTCGTACAATAACAGTTATCATGCCAGCATTAAGGCTGCACCTTTTGAGGCACTGTACGGTCGTAAGTGCCGATCACCGATCTGTTGGACCGAGGTGGGAGATAGTCAACTCACTGGTCCTGAACTCATTCACGCCACCACTGAGAAAATTGTGGAAATCCAAAACAGACTCAAAGCCGCACGTGATCGTCAGAAGAGTTATGCTGACGTGAGACGCAAACCACTCGAGTTCCAGGTTGGGGATCGAGTTCTCTTGAAAGTATCGCCTTGGAAAGGCGTCATCCGTTTTGGCAAACGCGGAAAGTTAAATCCCAGATACATTGGACCTTTTGAGATCCTTGAACGGATTGGCCCCGTAGCTTATCGATTGCAGCTGCCATCCGAACTCAGCAGCGTGCACCCTACGTTTCATATCTCAAATTTGAAGAAGTGTCTGTCTGATGAGACACTTATTATTCCATTAGATGAAATTCGTGTTGACGATAAACTTCATTTCGTTGAGGAACCCGCTGAAATTATGGACCGTGAGGTCAAACAACTGAAACAAAGTCGTATTCCCATCGTCAAGGTCAGATGGAATTCGCGGCGTGGTCCAGAATTCACCTGGGAACGAGAAGACCAAATGCGACTCAAATATCCTCAACTCTTCACTGATTCCACATCAAACACGACCTCGAGCTAAATTTCGGGACGAAATTCTTCTAACAGGGGGAGAATGTAACACCCGCCAAATTAGGACTAGTAATTAGTGCCTAATCATATGTTAATACATGTAATTAGTTCCTTGTTAGGCTAATTAATGTATCGAATTATATATTGTTGAATATATACGAATATGCGATTTGATTAAATCGTACGCAATTTAAATCGGATGTATTTCGATTCAATTATATACGAACGTTGGTGACCAATTTTATTAAATAACGTGGTTATGTCAAAAATATTATTATAATAATATTTCGTATTCATTCGTATCGTACAAACTGAACCTACACAATTTAAAAGCTTTAAAACGCGCAAATTAAATAAACAAATATACAACTTATAACTCAAATACAAATGACTAATAAAATATTTAAATAAAATATCGCGTAATAATTTGTATTTTAAAATGTACCTTTAATATTTAAAATAATCATTTACGATTAAATGACGGAGCAAACGAACACCGCACGGGGAGCGGAGACTGAAAGTTGGAGGATAACCTCCAACCCACCTCCCCACTTTCTCATTTCTATCTTTCTTTTCTCTCTCTCTTCCTCCTTTTCTCTCTAAAAAGTTCACCACCTCCACATTTCTCACAAAATCGAAAAATAACAACATCAAACGACCTTGGATCATACTACTCTTTTGGAAGAAAACGACCACCGCATCACGATCTATCATCCTATCTTTTCGGATTTCTCATCCGACACTTTGTAAGTTTCCGACAAATCCCGAAATCTCTCGTTTTTACATGTTTTCACTTTCTAGTAGTTTGTAACAACTTATAATGTCCCTATAAGGGTTGGGTAAAAATATGGAACCGATCGGAAACCCGAAAACATGATTTTTACTCGAAATCCGTCGAACAGCCTTAAGTGTCGCATGAATGCCAAAAACAGTATAGCGACACTACTTAAGTGCCGCTATAGCCCATACACCGTCACTTCGGTAGTGACGCAAACACACAACTATCAGCAGAAACTATGCGACACTTCGTAAGTGTCGCTATTCTCAGTACAAACCCGAACCTCATACCGTCACTCCCATAGTGACGCCTACACTATTTAACGACACTTCTCTAGTACCGCCCTTTATGTTACCCGACACTACTTTACGCCACTTCCTTAGTGCCGCCATGCCATTTTACCCGACACTCCTGTAGTGTCGCTATGTTGCACGTCACTCCTTAAGTGACGCATAAATTCTAGAAACATTTATTCTATACGACACTGCTTAAGTGCCGCAATGTTACGGCACCCGTCTCTTCTGAAGTGACGCATAAGCTGATACACGACACTATCTCAGTAACGCATACCTTTACACTGACACCAATACCGACACTCCATAAGTGACGCATAGAACATGTAAGTGACGCATATAGTGTCGCATAAAACAGCAGATTTTCTAACTTAAATTTCACTAAGTGTCGAACTTTTACAACCTCAAATCCTTATACGATACGACTTATAAAACACTTTGGGACACTTTTGTAAGTGCAAAACATCAATAACTCGATAATAATACTTGAAGTTTATTATTTCAAACTCGTCACCAACGGGTCGTACACTTTTCAAACACTTAAACATATCAACCAAATAGTGGATATTTGGACATTATAGTTGGACGAACAACTGCAGGGGTGATCTTTTGAGATACCCAATCATATTTATAACCATCGCGTGTTGTGGACACCCTCAGGTTACAAGTCTTTAGACTTCATTTCGGCTAATCAACTTACGTTTGTTTAAACGCATTCAGACTCAGGTGAGTCTCATAGCCCCTCTTTTTACTGTTTTACTCAGGGGTGTGATATACTGCTCAAACTTTTAACATGTGAACGCAAGTACCAAACTTTTCATATACTACATGAGTTTTTCGAAACTAATCATTTGAAAGTCCTCCGTCAGCATAGTTGTTAATACATTGTAGCGTGAATATTAGTATATGGTACCATATAGGATTGACCCTCCTCGTCCGGGTTAGCAAGCACTAACCGGGTAAACGGACGTACTAATATTTGGGAAGACGAATGTTGATTAGGCATTCGTGGAGGCACCTCGCCCGGAATTCTCTATAGGGGACCCGGCCCTCGAGTTAAGCTCAACTATGTGCTCATGGCTGTATACACGATGATTATCATTTAATTGCTGGATGCAATTCATTATTTAATTGCTGGATGCAATTCATTATTTAATTGCTGGATGCAATTCATTATTTAAATCTTGCGGTTCATACGATATTACTTGATTTCAAACCTGTGAGCTCACCAGCTTTATAGCTGACCTTTTAGCATATATCGCAGGTACCCAGCAGTAGGATGTTTCTGCTTAAGGAATTAGCTCGAGTCAGCATACAGACGATTGAGATTTTCTTGCATTAGTATATTTTGTATAAGTACTTATGTACTGAAATCTCATTTTATTTAACTCGAGCTATGTAAAGCTTTAAATGTTGTAAACATTTCAGTTATCAATATATTTTTGTTAAAACAACGCATATAGAGTCGTTTGCTATTTATCTTTGTGCTTTGTTATTGATTAGTAACACCCAAATCAAGCTTCCGCAAATCATTTAAATTTGGGGGTGTTACAATATATATATATATATATATATATATATATATATATATATATATATATATATATATATATATATATATATATGTATATTATTTTGGATTTGGATGTATTAGTTTTTTTTGTTGTTGCTATACTCAATAAACAACATATCCTTTAAATAAAATAAAATATTTACATTATTACATTACATTAGGGGTCTTCAAAATATTCTGAAACCGGAAAACCGATCCGAAAACCGGTTGAATCAAACCGAATATATGTTAACCGAACCGAATTTTTTTTGTTTTTTGGTTTCGATTAACCGAACCGGAATTTTTTCGGTTGCGGTCATGATTCCGGGATAGACATGATAAACGGTTAACCGAGAAAACCGAAAAGTTTATATATAGTTTTAAATCTATGTATATATATATATATATATATATATATATATATATATATATATATAATATTTATATATAGATAATTTACACTTGTATATTGATAAATTCATCTATATTTCTTTTTCTTTCATTTTAATGCAGTTTACTAGTTTAATTTTGTCATAAAATACTTACTATTATTACTTAGTTCTAATTATATTCGAACGATTAACATACGTATAACATAAATTCACAATTATAAAAAGTAATATGTTCATCATTTGATACTTTTATTATCTAAATATTATAAATATAGTGAACACTTATTAATGAATGTGTATTTGTGCGTTATTAATTACTTTTTAGAATAGATATTAATTAATAAATGGTTAATAGGTAAACCGATTAGCCGAACCGAAAAATTGGTTAACCAATTACCGGTTAACCTAACTTTCGGTTTCGGTTTAGGTTCAAGAAATTGGTGAACCTTATTTTCAATTAATCGATTCCCAGTTAACCGAACATCCGGTTAACCGTCCGTGAATACCCCTACGTTACATTAGTAAAAATACCGGTACTTAAAAAGAAAAAGTATGGCTGCGTTTAGACGTGGAAAATTTTCCCAAGTTTTCCATCTCCAATTTTTCAGAAAATTGGAAAAGTTTTCCATCTCTATAAAAGGGGTGAAAATTTGGAAAATGTGTTCAAATGCTATTAGGCTCCGTTTGGTTCGCATAATGTTTTTGAAGGAATTGGAATCTGACAAAGGAATTGGAATTCGAATGAATTAGAATATAAAAGAATTAGAATCTGATGTAATTGAAATCTGAATGTGTTGGAATCAGTCACGTTTGGTTAGACAGAATTGGAATGGAATTCACATTAATAATAATAAAAATATAAATAAATTAAATTATTAAACTATATATAATGTTAATATACAATTAGTTAAAATTTATAATAAAATAATATTAATTTTTTTAATTACATATATAAATAGTTACATATTTTATAAATAATTAATATTAATGGTAAAATGAAATTAATTATTAATAATATTTAGGTATATAATTAATTGCAAATTCAATTATGAAAGTAACAAATATTAATATTAAAAGATTATATAATATAAAACTTTATAAAATATTTTTATAATATAGTTATATATTTTATATAATATAAAATATAAATATAAATAACATTAAAATAATATTTAATTAATAATATGTATTAATACAAAAAATTAAAAAGGGATTTTTTAATCAGCAATCTAAATTCCAATGAAATTACAAGTACTCCATCCAATATGCTAAGGAATCTGAATTCCTTTGTCTAAAGGAATTCGAAGGATTCCAATTCCTTTCAATTCTGTGAAACAAACGCAATGCAATGGAATCTGAATTCCATTCTGCCAACCAAACAGGATATGGAATAGAATTTAGATTCCAATTCCATCAGATTCCCTCGAATTCTGTGAACCAAACATGCCCTTAATTTTCCATTTTGGAAAGCTGGAAAACATGTTCAATTGCATCTATTTTCCATCATTTTTCTATTTCAGTTTTCCTTTTGCTGATGAGTTTAGAAGTAGGGATGGAGAAAAAAGTAGAAAAAAGTAGAAAAAAGTGATTTTTATTATAAAGGAAAATAGGGGAAAAGTCTTCATCCCACTTTTTCAAACTTAAGTTATAAATTAGAAAAATCACTTTTCCATTTTTCTAGAAAATAGTTAATTTGAATACATTTTTTAATTTTTTATTTTTTTTTAAAAAATTTTTGTGAAAAAGTGGGGCAATTTTCCTCGACTAAACAAGTCCCAAGGATGTGTGATTGTGGTTCTCTGCCTCTCATATTTTAGAGAGGGTCCTATTAAAAAAAAAAAAAAAAAAAACTTACTTAAATAGAAAAAGACAAGAAAAATAATAATACTCCCTCCATATATGGTCCCACATCTTTGTACTACATGAGTATGTTCACATCCAATCGGGTTAAACCCAATTTGGTTCAGACCCATCTCCTTTACAAAAATTGGTAATAAATCAGTTTTAGGGCTTGTTTTAACTGATGAAATTGCACCAAAATTAGGTATGTGACACACACACACTTATATATGTGAGAGAGAAACATAATACAATCAGCGTTCAAAAAATCAGATGATTTTAACGATAACTTCGGGGGACTTTTATCTTCAAGATCCATGGCAACAGCTGGCCCTACACTCTGCTTGATTTGAATAAACAACAATTATTAAAACCCCATTTTTGCAACTCCCTTTAAAATCGCTTTTTTATTATTTGGGGAAATTAAAGATTAAATTTTGAGTAGTGGGTAGAGAGAGAAAATTGCGATCGGTTAAAATTTTGGAGGGATACCGATATGATTTGAAGTTTATTAAATTTTGGAATTTTATTAAATAAAAAAAAAAGATAATTATATTTTTTCTGCATGCAATCCGGTGGTGGGCATGGGCGGAATATGGTGGCCGGACCACCGTCTTCCACCGCATCTCCGTCATCTTCATCGTCGGCGGTTTCTACTCCCCAATTGGGTTTTGATCCAATGCAGCAACAGCAGCAACAGAGACAGGTTAGGGCTTTTATGCTAATGACTTAAATTACAGTTAATTCAGTTTGTTTATGAAATTGTTTCGTTGAATTTTGTAATTAAGAGCTGAATTTTGTATTTTAGTGTGTATTGCCATTAATTCTGTGTCCCAATTGTGTAAGTTTTACTAATTTTTGCTGTTAATATTGTCATTAAATGTTTGGGCATTTATTTTGGCCCAATTTTTGTTGCAACAAGTTGAATTAAGGGTTTAAGTGCTCTTAGGGGGTGTTTGATGATGTTTGTTTTCTAAGCGATTATCGGTCAGAATCAGATATTAGATAATGAGCTTATTAGATATTGGATAATATTGTAACTTTGTATTTATCTAAATTATCATTTTTGGGGGATGTTGCTTTTGCAGTTGCAACAACAATTACTTCGAAACCCCGAAGGGAGAGAAGCCATGTTAGCCTCCTTTCAGTCTGGAAATCTTCAAGGAGTCTTGGGAGGAGTTGTTGCCTCGAGTACTACCTCTATCCAAATGCAGGGGCAAAATCGGAATCAGGGTTTTGATCAACACATGATGAACCCCGCTCAGCAAGCTTACGCTCAATATGCTTTCCAAAACCAACAAAAGTCGGCTCTAGGAATGCAACCTCAACATCAAATGAGAATGGGAGCTGTGGCCCCTTCCTCAATGTCAAAGAAACAGGCGGAAGAAGGGCATTCGGCAGTTTCTGATCAAAGTCAAAGTCAAAATCAGAAACAGTTTGCTATGCCGACATCACTTGGTATGAGGCCTATGTCGGCCCCACAAGCTCCTCAAAATATGACAATGGCGGCACAATTGCAAGAAATGCAGGCTTTGGCTCTTGAGCGTAACATCGATTTATCACGTCCAGAAAATGCACATTTGGTTGCACAGTTAATCCCACTCATGCAGGCTAGAATGCAAAAGGCAAATGAAACCAACATTACAAACGAGAGTTCTCCAAGAGGTAATTCATCAAGTGATATGTCGGGCCCCACCAAAACACACCAGACCATGCCTCCACTTGGTTCAACATCGAACATTTTAGTAGTCAACAGTTCTGGTGTCGGTCAAGGTCATGGTCAACAGCTTCCTCCTAGGCAGCATACCCCAGTAAATAGTGGGGTGTCATCCATGCATCCTCCACAATCATCTATGAACATGAACCAGGGTTCTGAGACAATGCAAATGCAACTTGCTAGGCAACAAATGAATAGGTCTTCTCAGCAACCTGTAGTTACGTCTAACAACGCCGGAACGGGGAAACCAAATCCGAATTTTACGAAACAGCAACTGCATGTTCTTAAAGCACAGATACTAGCATTTAGACGTATAAAGGTTTGTGGCGATTTTATATATTCTTAGTCACTTTTGAACTATTGCTCTTGAGAATTTGCTCATCTTTGTGAATTTAGGGGGCGTGTACCTACATGGTATGCTTGTTAGGTACGCTCATTGAAAATTGTTATTGCAGTGCATAGCTTCCGTCAAAGGGTAGTATTCTTTGTATGTTTTAAAATGGGTGCAATTGGGTAATGAGTTCAAACATGTTCTGGTCAGAATGGATTATTATGTTACGGGCTGAATGTGGTTGACTCGTTACGATTTTTGCTCAGCGTTTTTTAATATTAGTGTGTTTAATATGATTACAATTGTTTTATCATTTCAATTATACGGAGAATTTAGAAAATTGAAATCAAAGGATGTAGGAGGCTTAATGCATTAAATTGCTGAGAGTGATGGTTTGAAAGGCGATCATGGTGTTATGGTTCAACTTTAGCCTTTGAGGAATAATAATTTTACTTTCTTATCAAGGCCTTATTAATATGGTTTGATGGCAGAAAGGGGATAAAACTTTACCAAATGAACTACTCCAAGCTATTACCCCACCACCCCTAGAAGCGCAAACTCAACAGTCAAGTGCTCCTGCTGGAACAGTCACTGTTGAAAGTCAAAGTCAACCTGACGACCATATGAGGCAGTTAGATTCCAATAACAAGGATCTTCAAGGTGCGGCCTCTACAGTGGGAATGAACAGCGTAAAAAGAGATCATGAGGATGCATCTGCAACAGTCAGTGCACAAGGTACAACATCGATGCAGAAGGAAATTTCAGCTGTTCCTGCTAAACAGGAACAAGAAGTTGAACATGGGATTCAGAAAAGTCAACATGTAAGTGAAGGTCCAATTAACAAGGGCAAATCGGTCATTTCAGAACCTGTTGTGGTCTCTGACAATGTTCAAGGTAAAAGACCTTTGCAAGTGGCAAATCCACCGCAACCGAAAGATTCTGCACCCAAAAAGTACCATGGACCATTGTTTGACTTTCCATTCTTTACCCGCAAACATGATGCTTTCGGTTCAAGCACGATGCTCAACAACAATAACAATCTTACTCTTGCATATGATCTGAAAGATCTCATTGCCGAAGAGGGCATTGAAGTAGTTAACAAAAGAAGGATTGAAAATATCAACAAGATTAGCGGTTTACTAGCAGTTAATTTGGAAAGAAGAAGAATAAAACCGGACCTTGTTCTACGATTACAAATTGAAGAAAAAAAGTTAAAACTTCAGGATTTACAAAAGCGTGTGAGGGAAGAAGTTGATCAACAACAACAGGAGATAATGGCGATGCCCGATAGACCTTATCGGAAATTTATTCGGTTATGTGAACGGCAGCGAATGGATCTCAATAGGCAAGTACAGGCTGCTCGAAGGGTGATTCGAGAAAAGCAACTGAAAGTTATATTTCAGTGGCGTAAGAAGCTTTTAGAATCTCATTGGGCGATCAGGGATGCACGCACTCAAAGGAATAGAGGTGTTGCTAAATACCACGAGAAGATGTTGAGGGAGTTCTCGAAGAAAAAAGACGATGATAGGAGCAAAAGAATGGAGGCTTTGAAAAATAATGATGTAGAGAGATATAGAGAGATTTTGTTAGAGCAACAAACAAGTATGCCGGGTGAGGCTGCTGAGAGATACGAGGTTCTTTCGTCGTTTTTATCTCAGACGGAAGATTATCTTCATAAACTTGGAAGTAAAATCACCGCTGCAAAGAACCAACAGGAAGTTGCGGAGGCTGCAAATGCTGCATCTTTTGCTGCTAGAGCTCAGGTACCCCTATCACACACATATACATATGGTGTATATATATGGTTATTATTTGTCTATGTATTGTATCTTGTGAGTGCTAAATTCTTTATATTTAAATTTCTAAAAAAACTGTCTTTTGTGAGATTGAGTTATTTTAGATCAGCTTTTGAAGTTTAAATGCAAAATCCACCATTCTACTTGGTGCTTTCAGTTTACAAATGCTTGTACTTGCAAACTGTCGTGTTCTTTCGTATTGTCACTTTAGCTTAATAGAACAATAATATTTTATTTTTTTATTTTTTTTCCGCAAAGGAAAGATTTTGTCTAAATTCAAAGTTATATTACAATTGAGAATAATAGTTTCTTTGCAACGAAATGCCAAGTATGACTGTTTGAAAAGTCAGTTATATCAATAGCGGTGTTTGCAAATTGATTATAGTGTGAACTTTCTTGTAGTAGATTAAACTTCAAAGCTAGGGATAGGTAGGTAAATTTTCAGCTATCTCAGTTTTTCAATTTTCCTGCAACAACTTGTTACATGCTTCTCAAAATCTGCTTATTTTGCCCCTAAATATTTGAAAAATCAGAATCATTGTTTTTTTTTTCTGAATACTCATAATCGATTGTTGTAGTAGTCAGTCTAATTGTATACCTGAACTCTTCTATATACGTATTATGTATCTTTCTTATTTCTATGGACTAGATGTATATTGTTGACTTGTTAAATGCGTTGTATTAAAGGGTCTATCGGAAGAAGAAGTGAGAGCTGCAGCCTCTTGCGCTGGAGAAGAAGTCTTGATAAGAAACCGTTTTTCTGAAATGAATGCACCCCAGGATAGTTCATCTGTTAGCAAGTAAGTTCATCATCATCACTTTTACTATGGGACTATAACTTCTACATTTTAGAGATATGTAAAAGTTGAAATTTTGTGGGTTTTTTTATTATAGGAAATATTGAAATAAGACTTGTCTACGTTTCAATACAACTGATGCAATGCCACATGCTATAGATGAAATCAATATTCTTCTTACTCTTTCTGTATCTCGTGGTTGTTGACAGGTATTATACTCTTGCACATGCTGTGAATGAAAGGGTCATAAGGCAACCCTCAATGTTAAGACGCGGAACTTTGCGGGATTATCAACTTGTATGTCATTTTTTTATCTTATGCATCAAGCGGCATCTTTTTATATTGATTTGATACTTGGATTCTTCGTGACTTAAGATCATGTTAAATTTTGATGCACTTGAATGTGTTGCTATCATAATCAATTAATCAATCTTTCAGGTTGGGTTACAATGGATGCTTTCGTTATACAACAATAAATTGAATGGAATATTGGCGGATGAAATGGGTCTTGGTAAAACGGTGCAGGTAGACTTTTGCCGAATAATAGTTTGTACTTTTTAGTATGTAATTAATGTCTTGTATCTCCTTTTTGGACCTTATATGGAGATAAGAAATGAGTGAAATGGGCTACACTTTAGGTGGCAATGTCGACCCATTTACTTATGGATGGGTTGATTTGGCTAATGTTTTATCTTTTTTCTCAAATGGGTCAAACGAGTAAAATCAAGGCAATTAGCTATAAAAGAAACGGGTTAAGTTAGTCATTATCTAATTTATTTCTTGTATCTCCTTTGTGTTCTTGTTATATGGAGATAAGAAATGAGTGAAATGGGCTACACTTTAGGTGGCAATGTCGACCCATTTACTTATGGATGGGTTGATTTGGTTAATGTTTTATCTTTTTTCTCAAATGGGTCAAACGAGTAAAATCAAGGCAATTAGCTATAAAAGAAACGGGTTAAGTTAGTCATTATCTAATGTATTTCTTGTATCTCCTTTGTGTTCTTGTTTCTGGGAATAATTATCTGTTTTTTTTGGTTGCCATATGTTCGTCAAGCATGAATGATGATGTCTATTATCTACAGGTCATGGCATTGATTGCTTATCTAATGGAATTTAAAAGCAATTACGGTCCACATCTTATTATTGTTCCCAATGCTGTTTTGGTGAATTGGAAGGTTTGTTAAGTTCCTCTGAATTTTGATGAATTTTTATACCTTTTATTGTATTCTAATTTTTTAAATTTGAATTTGACAGAGTGAGCTACATAGTTGGTTGCCTAGTGTATCATGCATTTACTATGTCGGTAATAAGGATCAACGGGCAAAATTGTTCACTCAGGTAAATATCAACTCATTAACACCTATTTTTACTATGTTTTTCAATCTTTCTTGGTGTGAGTTTTTGATGACTTATCATTGTCTAAATTGTGATTATTAGGAGGTTTGTGCCATGAAATTCAATGTGCTCGTGACAACCTATGAGTTCATTATGTTTGATCGTTCAAAACTTTCAAGAGTCGATTGGAAGTATATCATCATTGATGAAGCACAAAGAATGAAGGACAGGGAGTCAGTTTTAGCTCGTGATCTTGACAAATACCGCTGCCAAAGACGTCTTCTTCTTACTGGGACCCCCTTGCAGGTCTGTGATAGCCTTCCAAAGCTATTTCTTTTGAGCAATTTTTACTTTAAACCCTTAGATAAATAGGTAAGTATCAGGGAGGGTCAAAATTAGCTCTATAGACCCACAAACACTTCCTTAGTTATTTTATTTTCCTTGAATTTTGTAAATAGTTTAAACATCAAATACAAATATCGATTGCAAAACCTTTTATATAAATAATGACCCACTTCTATTAAATCGAGCTATTTAGGAGATTGTAAAAATTTAGTGTATTCTTTGAATGAATTTCAAATCGTTCTGCTCCTTTCTGTTTTTGGCTGATTTTTTATTTTATTATAATTATTATTATTGTTATTATTATTATTATTATTATTATTGTTATTATTATTATTATTATTATTATTATTATTATTATTATTATTATTATTATTATTATTATTATTATTATTATTATTATTATTATTATTATTATTATTATTATTATTATTATTATTATTATTATTATTATTATTATTATTATTATTATTATTATTATTATTATTATTATTATTATTATTATTATTATTATTATTATTATTATTATTATTATTATTATTATTATTATTATTATTATTATTATTATTATTATTATTATTATTATTATTATTATTATTATTATTATTATTATTATTATTATTATTATTATTATTATTATTATTATTATTATTATTATTATTATTATTATTATTATTATTATTATTATTATTATTATTATTATTATTATTATTATTATTATTATTATTATTATTATTATTATTATTATTATTATTATTATTATTATTATTATTATTATTATTATTATTATTATTATTATTATTATTATTATTATTATTATTATTATTATTATTATTATTATTATTATTATTATTATTATTATTATTATTATTATTATTATTATTATTATTATTATTATTATTATTATTATTATTATTATTATTATTATTATTATTATTATTATTATTATTATTATTATTATTATTATTATTATTATTATTATTATTATTATTATTATTATTATTATTATTATTATTATTATTATTATTATTATTATTATTATTATTATTATTATTATTATTATTATTATTATTATTATTATTATTATTATTATTATTATTATTATTATTATTATTATTATTATTATTATTATTATTATTATTATTATTATTATTATTATTATTATTATTATTATTATTATTATTATTATTATTATTATTATTATTATTATTATTATTATTATTATTATTATTATTATTATTATTATTATTATTATTATTATTATTATTATTATTATTATTATTATTATTATTATTATTATTATTATTATTATTATTATTATTATTATTATTATTATTATTATTATTATTATTATTATTATATCTGCTGGGTTACGGGCGGTCATTTTACTAGAGGTTTTATTATTATCATCGTCATCGTCATCGTCATCATCATCGGTACCCATTTCACCCATTATCAATAAAATGTAAGCAACGTTGGCCCATCTGTATCGATTACCGAAGTAGGCAAATTACTATATATTATATGCGGAGTTATTTTTGTTTCATAATTTAAGTCAATTTTGATAGACATAAGTATCACGACTCTCCAATAGTCCAATATTGGCCAGAAATATTTTGTGTTTAAAAGTGTTTTATACTATGTATAAGCATTCCAATATGAATATAGAATCATAAGGTTTTCAAGTAAATTCCAGAACAATTAAATGTCTAATTGATTCGACCATTGTTATTTGTCATATTGTTTGTAGTGTTTTTCTGTTTGTGCTGTTTGAGCATGGAGTGTTCATTTTTGTCGCCTCATTATGACTATGCTTATGACCTGAAATAGCGACACATAGTTGAATGGCAGTCTCCAATTTACTCCCACTTTATAAAATTCCGCCATAAAACTACATTACAAAATTAGTTCAACATTTAGACTAGCAGATCATTTATTTCAGTTGTTTAATTAATACCACAAATACTCTGTAAAAGCTAATTGTTTTATTACATTTTATTCAAGCTGATGTCTTTGTGTTTTTGCAGAATGATCTGAAAGAACTTTGGTCATTATTGAACCTACTACTTCCAGAAGTATTTGATAACAAGAAAGCTTTTCATGACTGGTTTTCAAAGCCTTTTCAAAAAGAAGTGGCACACAATGGTGAAGATGATTGGCTAGAAACCGAGAAAAAAGTTATCATCATACATCGACTTCATCAGATCTTAGAGCCTTTCATGCTCAGACGTCGTGTTGAAGATGTTGAAGGTTCACTTCCTCCAAAGGTATGCTTACTTTTTTGACTCAATGTTCACTTATTTCAAAATACCATCGGTTTGGTGGAAATGAAAAACAGAAGGAACTTACTTCACATAAATGAACCGGATGCATGATACTATATTTGATTACTGCAGATTTCCATAATTTTACGGTGTAAAATGTCGGCACTTCAGGGTGCTGTATATGACTGGATCAAATCTACGGGTACTATTCGAATTGACCCAGAAGATGAGAAACGTAAAGCTCAAAAGAGTGCAATGTACCAACCAAAAACATATAAACCGTTAAATAACAAATGCATGGAGCTTCGAAAAACATGCAATCATCCATTGCTTAACTACCCATATTTTAACGATTTCTCTAAGGATTTCTTAGTCCGATCATGTGGGAAGTTATGGATTCTTGATAGAATTTTGATAAAGCTTCAAAGCACGGGTCATCGAGTACTCCTTTTCAGTACAATGACAAAACTTTTAGATATCTTGGAGGAATATTTACAATGGAGAAGACTTGTATACAGAAGAATCGATGGTACAACAAGTTTAGAAGACCGTGAATCAGCTATCGTTGATTTCAATAGTCCCGATACCGATTGCTTTATCTTCTTGCTTAGCATTCGTGCAGCGGGCCGAGGTCTAAATCTTCAAACAGCTGACACAGTTATCATATACGACCCTGACCCAAACCCAAAAAATGAAGAGCAGGCGGTTGCCCGGGCTCACCGAATCGGGCAAACACGAGAGGTCAAAGTCATTTACATGGAAGCTGTGGTTGATACAATTTCTAGTCATGAAAAAGAGGATAACTTTAGGAATGATGGTACTGTTGATTCTGACGATGATCTGGCCGGCAAAGATCGATATATAGGATCTATCGAGAGCCTAATACGGAATAACATTCAACAATATAAGATTGATATGGCCGATGAAGTTATAAATGCTGGGCGGTTCGATCAGAGAACTACACATGAAGAGAGGCGTTCGACTTTGGAAACATTGTTACGTGATGAAGAAAGGTAATTCTGGAGTTGTGTTCAACTTTAGAAAGTAGGTGTGACAATTTAGGTTGCTGGCTCGAAATTACCCAACCCGAACACGACTTGATTTGGTGAACGGGTTGCCGGGTTGGTACCGGGTCAACAGTCACATTTGGTGGGTTGGTAAATGGTAATTTTTTGGTGCAGGATAAACTGCAACTTTAGAGAAAAATTTAAGATAGGAGTTGAAGGAGAATTCTTGACATATATAATTATTGTCAACACAGCTTCATAAGCTAATTACAAGGACTGAAAATAAAAAAACAATGACTGGCCCATATTGCAAACTACAAGGAAATTTATAGACCCAATAAAAAAAAACTGACATGGACTGTGTATTTTCTTATGAGTTTTACTACTAAGGTTTAGGAACCCAAAAGATGAGAGCATCAAGTAGACTGATGCATAAGAAACTTCCAGAATGCAGTAACTTTAGCAGCATCATTTTTTATTTTATTTTATATTTTATATTTTCTTTTTCTGTACATAAATAAAAGCTTTTAAAACTTATTTCGAGTTGGATGATCGGTCCGTTTACCCCAAACCATAACGTGGACTCAGCCTAAAAAGTTTAATGGGCTGGTGTGGTGAGAATCACAATCTTAACCCGATTGATTTTGTATTGTTTTTGGGATGGGTTTCAAGTCTTGCCGTGTTGAGAATTGCCACCCATACTTTAGAGTCGCGATATTCTGTTCTCTTGAGTTATTACTAGTTGGTTCAATCTTTTACTCTAATATATAAATTTCTTTGCGGGTCCAATCAGGTACCAACAAACTGTTCATGATGTCCCGTCATTACAAGAGGTAAACCGAATGATTGCTAGAAGTGAAGAAGAAGTTGAGCTTTTCGATCAAATGGATGAAGAATTTGATTGGGCCGACGAGATGACGAGATACGATCAAGTTCCTAAATGGCTTCGTGCTGGTACCCGTGAGGTAAACTCTACTGTGGCTCGTTTGTCCAAGAAAACTCCAAATGACATGATAATAGCCGAAAATATCGAAAATAATGTAACCGACAGAAGAAGAGGAAGGTATAAAGATAAGAAATTTCCGAATTATGCTGAACTGGATGACGATATCGAGGAGTTCTCAGAAGCTACATCTGAAGAGGGAGAAGATGATGAAACCGTTGATGTTAGTGAAACACCGCAAACTGTTAAAGGTGAATCAGAAGACGATATTCCAGCTTCTGCTAATCGATATGAGTATCCCCGTGGGCCTAATGCTGTCAAGGTTCAAGAAGCTGGTTCTTCGGGATCATCATCAGATAGTCGAAGATTAATGCCGATTGCAACCCCGTCTATTTCTTCTCAGAAGTTTGGTTCTCTCTCTGCACTCGAGGGTAGGCCCGGTTCTCGTTCGAGAAGACTGGTAGGTGACTTCTTTTTGCTTATAATAAGAGGTGGGAAAATGGGTGGGTGGGGCAATAGGTTCAGGCGTAATTCGGTAAATTTTTTAAGTTTTTCATGTCAAGTTAACATGATAAATGATAAATATTTCAGATTAGAAATGACAATTGCACGTAAAAGGAACGGATAACATATTCGTTCAATTATTTTTTAGGAACGTAGTGTAAAATCAGCGTTGGTCCACATTACAAATTATATGAATGATCTTACTTATATTATCTAATTTCGTATGTGACGACTAGCATGATGATCTAGAGGAGGGGGAAATTGTGTTTTCTGGAGATTCCCGTATGGAACTTCAGCTATCGGGAAGTGGGACCCAGGATCGTGATGAGGGTGAAGATGAACAAGTTTTGCAACCAAAGATAAAGCGGAAACGTAGTATTCGTCTTCGACCAAAGCAAGAGAAGCCTACTACTCTTCTTCGTGGTGATACTTCTCAGGTACCATTTCAAGCTGACCGTAAAACGAAAGTAAAAACCGAACCTGAACCCTTAGAACACAAACCGTTGATCGATCAAACAAGTCCTTCCCTCAAGACCAAGAAAACTCCGCCTTCCCGGAAAACTCCGCAAAAGCCAAATGTTAATGTTGCCGTGAGACCAACCAGAGGAAATTCTGTATCTACCCCTCCGAAAAATGCAGCAGGACCTTCAATCGGTGGGACCAAGATGTCCGAGGCTATCCAAAGAAGGGTATGATGTCTTTTTGATATTTTGTTAGTTTATCTTTATATTACAACTTATTTGCTCCATCAATTTTTATAATTCTCGCTTGCAGTGCAAAAATGTATTAACGAAGATTCAACGGAGAATCGATAAGGAAGGCCAACAAATTATTCCATTGCTAACTAATCTGTGGAAGAAAACCGAAAATCAAGGGAATAGTCTTCTTGATCTACGCAAGATTGAAGTTCGTGTTGATCGACTTGAGTACAATACAGTTCCGGAATTGATTGCTGATGTGCAGGCTATGTTGAAAGGTGGAATGCAATACTTTGAATTTTCACATGAGGTAACACCATTTGGTTTCGAATTATATATGATATGACCTTCATCTTTTTCTCATTAATGATGCCCAAAATTTTCGTTTCCGCAAATTTTAACTGTATTCAGTTGGACAAACAGGTGAGATCGGAGGCAAGAAAAGTGCATGATCTGTTTTTCGATATATTGAAAATTGCATTTCCCGACACCGACTTTCGAGAAGCGAGAAGTGCACTCACTTTCTCAGGCTCCATAGCTTCATCCGCATTTGTCTCGTCTCCTAGATGCGTACCGGTCTTCGATCAACAACAAAAGCGACAGAAACAGATACTCGAAGTTGATACTACCCCAAGGACACTCTCTCGTGGGTCGGGTCCTATCGCTCAGAGAGAAACACGGTTGGGGAATAATAGTGGCACCCGAGACTCAACCGACCCTCAAGACGAACCAAAACCATTCACTCACCCAGGTGAGCTCGTAATCTGCAAAAAGAAAAGAAAAGACAGGGAAAAGTCGTTGGTGAAGTCGGGTGGGAGCAGGTCTGGAGGTTCGGTTTCGCCTACAGGCATTGGTCGTGAAATAAGGAGTCCTGGGCAAACTCGATTGAGTCAAAGTCAACAAGGGTGGCCTAATAATAGTCAGTCTCCTAAGCAAGGAAGTGGTAGTGGTAGTGGAAGTGGGATTGGTTGGGCGAACCCCGTTAAGCGGATGAGAACGGATGCAGGGAAAAGGCGGCCGAGTCAACTTTAGGTCAGCTTCTTGACTTTTGTAACTTATTATGATGATCACCTGTTAACTTAAGCGCATTAGTGTCGAAGCAGAGCGTACAAGTTTAATGTCTATATGTAAAACTTATTCTCGTTTCTGGAAGAATATTTCCATTGACAATGAACATGTAACGTAATAGCTGTATTCTTGGGTTTTTTATTTACCACGCATTGATTCTCGGTTGAGGTATATAACGAAAATCGTTTGGGTTGGCATAGCCGCTATTGTAATTAGGCTGTTACTTCACAGATCAGAGCCCATCGCTGCACATTTATTTGAACCGAGAATCAAACCCAGTAGCTCATCTTAGATAGTTTTGCGAGATGTGGATCCAAATATTAAAGTGTGTCACTTGGAGTTTGCAGCAATATTACCTAAGCGTTGAGCTTTTCTTAACTTTCTAAAAAGTTTGGCCTATTTTGAACTCACTAGGTCTAAATTTATAGAGTTTAATATTTGATAAGTATAAGCATGAGTTTAACTCTCCCTTGCTAAACGTCGATAGAATGCTGATTGATTGACACACCCCAATGCGAAACGTTGGTAGAGTATGCTGATTAATTGACACACCCCATCCCAAGAACATTATGTTTATACCCGTATGCTCATGGGTTATGTGTTAAGCTCTTGATTAGACTCATTTGCAGCACTACATAAACCCCAACTATATAATATAATAAAAAAACATGATATGATAGCAAGAAGAATAACATGACGCCTAGATTTCAAGAAATGTACCAAAGATTTGCAAGCTTCTGAGCGGGCGGCCTATGCTTCTTTTTCATTTATACCCATAAACAAAAAAACTTCAAAATATTTCCCTCAAACTGTTCTTCTGCTTAAACAAATGCCATCTGCAGATTTATCCTTTATTTTTATATAATATTCAAATTCAACTTCAATGTGGTACACCCATAAATTCTTGTGTTTTTCATTGGGTTACGGGTATTTCTGCTTGCAAAGACGGTCCCAATGGGATGCATGATATTATCAGTGGCCCAGAAAGAATCCGTGTCCTCTAAATCACTTTTAGACCCAATGTGCCAAAACTTTTGGACTGCCGGGGCAAAATTTTATTCTGCATAAATGCTCATTTCACAGTCGACGACTCAAGGAGACTAGGTAAATCTACAATTAGGCATGGCCGATCCTGAACTTTTTGTTACCCTGGGCGAGACGATCAATAGATGCTCATGTATAGCAATTAGTAAACAAAATTACATACTATATTTTTGGAGTTTGAAACCTTTTTAAGTTAGTCTGTTCATCACGGGCACGACGATCGATAGATGCCCATATTATAAATTAGCAAACAAAATTACATACTATATTTTTGGAGTTTTAAACCTTTTTGAGTTAGTCCGTTCATCACATTGTCATTTATATTGTATAAAATAAAATGTTACAACTTGAGTAGATGAATTACGAATTACAAGTTCAACATATATCACCTAAAATATTGTCTTCATGTGTTTTTAAGTGAAAAAGTGAGCTCTTAAAAATGTAAGATTATTATATGTATTATGTAAGGATGGTTAGTTTAATACATTACACATTTAACTTTTCGATATCTTGTATACTTTCTATTAAACTGAAAGTATTGTATCTCTTATGTCTCCTAAAAAAATTGATCGAGTAGTTTAAATAAATAATAAAATACTAAAACTTGAAACTTTTGACAGTTGTTATTTTCGAAATAGTAAGTAATACGAAGTAATTCAAATCAACTTAAGAAAGTAGTCTTTTGTATGTAGGGGTCAAAGTGTAAATTACAAGAGTTGAAGGCTAAGTTATATATTTATCTAATAAATGGGGGAACTAAATAAAATATTACAAAAGCCAATCAGGTGGGGCCAACAATCATCTTCCCCATAACACCTCCCCACACTAAACTGCAACTCAAAATTCAACTCGATTTCCTCCATTAAACTCAAAATTAAAGCTTATTTTTTTCTTCCATGGTTTCATATATTAACTATCTAAAATATATTTTTTACTATAAACATCATACAACGTTCAAAACTCAGTTTTAATGCACCACAAATTTTCAGATTCGCATATACTCAGTTCTAGTCGTAAAAAACTTGATGCCCCCTGCTTGTATGATGCCCTGGGCCGTCGTCCGGGCTGCCCAGGCCTAGGGCTAGCCCTGCAATTTGGTGAGAGGATGGATTGAAAACCGACCTGAAGAAGCTTCTCATGTTGAAGATCATGACCTCTGATAACCGTGTGTAGTTGCATGGAGGATTAGAAGGATTAGAATTATGACAGATGATGAATATGATGTGTAGGTAGTTTTTCCTTTTGTAGGATACTATCTCCCCCTACTCTAACTCCACCATATATTAATATTAATACAAATATATTAATAAATCTAACTAAATATATTGAAGATAAAACTTACGTTTAAAACATTTTTTTTCATGTATTCCCTATTCACAAACATCTTTTTCACTTTCTTCAAATTTTACAAAATGATCTGGAGTAAATATGGAACAATTAAATAATTTTCTTGTTTCTCTCTCATTGTTCTCTCACTTGTTACAATTCATTTTGTAAAAAATTTGTAAACATTGTGTGGATGTATCAAATCTGTTTTTAATTTGTAGGAGAGAGCAGTCACATTAGAATTATAATTTGACAAGGGTAGAATGGTCATAAAAGTATTTGTCTACAATTAGATAAAAGTTTTAAGATTCAAATCATTTAATCACTATAAATATAATTTTTGGATATACGTGAGTATTTTATAGATTTGAAAAGATATTAGCAAAATTTTAGAAATTGCAAAGAAATAATGTATTAATATATAAGGCTATAAACATAATTAGTTAAAAAATCTTATTAGCCAAATTGAAAACTCTCTAGAATGCGTTAATTTGTTTTGTAATTCAGATGCACACAAATACCACACGACCATATAGATATTGGTTACAAATATCTTGAGCACGAAGATACCACACACATATATAACATGCACATATATGTCGTTCATTATTTTCGATAAGCAAATAACTTTAGGAAATATACTATGACACCCGTCAAATTAGGACTAGTAATTAGTACCTAATCAAGTTTTAATACATGTAATTAGTTCTGTGTTAGGCTAATTTGTGTATCAAATAATATACTCCGTATATTGATAAATATATACAAGTATGCGATTTGATTAAATCGTACAAGTTTCAAATCGAATATAATTCGGTTCAATTAAATACGGACGTTGGTGAACAATTTTATTAAATAATATAATATTATTTAATAACACAGTTATATCTAAAATATTATTTTTATAATATTTCGTATCCATTTTGTATCGTACAAATAAAAATTTACGCGATTAAAATGTAAACGCACAAACGAAACGAAACAATTTAAGCTATATTATATACCTCAATTATTAAGTATTTGGCTAAATACTTCAATGAAAATATTAGATAATTATTCACATTTTAAAATGTATATTTAAATGCGTATTAAATTAATTAAACAATTAAACAATCGGGAAAACGAACACCGCACGGAGCGCAATTACGGGAGCTGAAAGTGTGGGGCTTTCACCAAAACCCCACTCTCTTTCTCTTTCTTCTTCATTTCCCCACATCACTACCTCTCTTTTTCTCTCTTTTCTCTCTAACTAAACCACCACTTCCACCACCAAAAACCACCAACAAACAGACTCGAAATACTTCGCTCGTTTGGAAGAAAAGGTTCACCACGACAAGAGCTTCACATCCATCGTTTCGGTTTCTCCCGGCATCAACTCGTAAGTTTCCGACAAATCTCGAAACTCTCCGATTTCAATTGTTTTCGACTTGTTGTTGTTTATATAAGCTTAAAATGTCCATACAAGGGTTGGGTAAAATTTGGACCAAACGGTCACCGGAAAACTCATTTTCGACTCAAAATCCGGCCATCAGATTCAAGTGTCGCATGCGTCGCAGCAGTTTTGCGACACTTCCTTAAGTGTCGCACTAAGTGTCGCGTAAAAGCCCTAAATCTTGCGTCACTTGCCTAAGTGCCGCATGAAAACCCTCTTTTTGCGACACTTGTTTAAGTGTCGCAAATTCATTACCCGACACTTCCCAGCGACACTTCATTGAAGTGACACCTATTTTTGTAACAGTACACTAGTGACACTCGTCTAAGTGTCACCTATAATCAATTTACAATCCATGCGACACTTACCTCCAGTGCCGCAACCAAGTGTCGCCACCTTCTGCGACACTTCACTAAGTGTCGCAATAACTACAGAATTCACATTTTTATGCGACACTGATTGAGTGTCGCCGAAAACTATTAAATGTCGCTTCAAGTGTCGCAGAAAAAAGAATGTTTACAACTCATTTTTACTAAGTGTTGAGACCTAAATTTTATCACTTGATTTCACCCAAATTCAAGTTTCAGATGCGTTTTTCACCAAAGCAATTCGACCCCAACCAGGGGCCAGCCCCTTGGACCCCGTCAGGGGTTGCCCCCCTGGAACCCCGCTAACCAGGGGCGCTGCCCCAGGACCCCCGTCACCTAAAAGTTTGTAAACACCTTTTAAGTACAACACTTCAAAATCAAAATAATAATGTTGAAAATTATTATTACAAACAATCACCAACGGGCCGTACACACTTTCTAAACTCAAGTTAATCAACCAAATCGTAGTAATTTGGACAAGTCAATCAACCAAATCATGGTAATTTGGACATTATAGTTGAACGAACAACTACAAAGGTAGTCTTTTAAAATACCTATTCAATTAATAACCATCGCGCGTATTGGACGCCCTCAGGTTACAAGTCTTCAGACATCAATTCACAGCTAATCAATTCAAGTTATTTTGATAAACACTCAAGGCTCAGGTGAGTCTCATGGCCCCTATTTCACTGCTTTTCAATCAGGGGTGTGATTACATTGCTCGTTTTATTTTTCATGTTGAACGCAAGTACAAATCAAACAAATACTACATGAGTTGTTTTCAACTAATCACTAAAGCCCTCCTGTAACAACTCGCAAATTTCTCTAACATGGGGAGAATGTAACAACTCGCAAATTTAAACGCGATTAATTATATTAATCACTTGCATTATTAGGCTAATTCCCTACTTGAGTGAATTCACAACACATTTTAGAGGTAAGTCTAGCATAGCCCAACTAGTTAGTACGCGCAGTGTTACGTATTCGTAATTAGTTGTAATTACGTACAGAACAATTTGAAAACAAACGCGACAAAAACGTACGACTGTTGGTGAACAAAATTTTTTAATAAAACGAAATTATTAAATAACGTAGTAACTAATAAATATTTTGTCAAAAATATTTACCAATTTATTTTATAACGCAAAACGTCAAAACGTATAATTAAAATCAAACAAAGTTTGAAATTTATAAAATTTATAAATTTGGTTCCATAAAAAGAGCCTAATTAAATATAATGAAATATGTAATTTAAAAATACATTAGTTGAAATACTGTAATATTTAACGATCGGATAAACAAACACGGAACGCAAACACGGAGGCAGAAGTGGAACAAAACCACCTCCACCTCCCTATTTTCTCTCCATTTCTTTTCACTTTCTTTCTTTTCTCTTTCTCTTTTCTCTCTATTATCACCACCACCTACCAAAACCACCACACAAATCACCACAAAACTACCATCAAACGACGCCGAATCAACAAACAAAATAGAGGAAAACGACCACGAGACTACGATCTATCTTTCTACCTTTTCGGATTTCAAATCCGACACTCGGCGTTAGGAGATTTCAGACTGTACTTGGGCTTAGGTTTGCTAGCACTCGCACAACTACTTAAACTCAACAGGTGAGTTCACAGCCCCTACTTTTACTGATTTAACTGCTTTCGAACAGGGGTGGAAAACATAGTCAACTATTTTACTTATTGCCATAAACTGCTTTTACTTATATGATTGTTTATCATACTTGTTTACTCGAACTATTAGAGTACTTTGAACTATTAAACTGTTGAACAAACTGGTGTTTGCGAATTAACATTTACATATTGATACACTGAACTAATGGGATAAATTATCGACAAACTGTTTTAACTAGACCGGAGAACGACCGGTAAACTGTTTTGCAAACGACTGTAAACTATTTTGGTATCTTACCGGAGAACGACCGGTACATATTGGTAACTTGTCGGAGAACGACCGACACTAACTTGGTATCTTACCGGAGAACGACCGGTACATTTGGTAACTTGTCGGAGAACGACCGACACAAACATAACTTTTAAACTTGTTTGGTATACCGGAGAACGACCGGTACTTTTGTGTAAAACGCTGGAGAACGACCAGCCACGTATTTTAGTGCCAGAGAACGACTGGCCAAGGGACGGGAGAACGACCCGTGCGTCTTGGATGGGAGAACGACCCATGCGTTTGTTGGACGGGAGAACGACCCGTGCGTATTTGGCCGGAGAACGACCGGTACTGTTTATTTGTAAATCGCTGGAGAACGACCAGCACGTGTTTTAAACTTGAACTTTGGGCGAGCAACCCACTAAACTTGAACTTTGGGCGAACAACCCACAAAACTGGTATTGGGATAACATTCCACTGAACTTATTCTCGACTATTATGGCAATACTATTTGTGAACGTATTTGGATAACAACTGTGCTACGAACTTGATTCAACTTGTGAAAACTTAAAACCTGTGAATTCACTCAACCTAGTTGTTGACTTTTACTATGTTTTTCAGGGAATTAGCTGCGCATATAAGAATCGCCAACACACATGGAGAATTAGGCGACCCGTGAAGTATAGGATGCCAACTTTTGGAAACACGTGGATTTCTTTAGTATAACTGAAATGCTTTAGTCATATTTCAGAAATCTACTTTTGTAAACTTATTACTTTTAACTTATACGATTCGAGGAATCGTAAACCTTGTAATTAATAACTTTTGGCATCTTATTATATATTGTTCTGTTGTAATCATAAGCTCTGATACGTATGCATGCTTTATTATTGTGACACCCCAGTAATTAAACTAAATGCTTCCGCTAAACAAGATTGGGGGTGTTACAGATTGGTATCAGAGCCAATGGTTATAGCGAACTAGGAAACTTTAGGTGACTTAGAAACCTAGAGACCTAGACTATAGCCTTGGCTAGAACGTACATGCATACATACATTTGCATACATCTAAACTATCGTTACGATACCTCGATACGCGTGAACTGTTCACCACATCCGACTCGTTCATTGTACTCTGATCTCATATGAACCTGATCGTGATTAAACGGTTGATGAAAAGAAGTATGTATTTGGCATCATATAATGACGCCTGGCCAACGTGATTACATCATACTAAGTACATATGGGTGTTTCATAGTCGTAAGATACGTGATGGGGATTCGACAAATTTTGCTTGATACTCGAAAACTTGAAATATGTGAAACTTTATTCCTCACATATTTTTCATTGGCATTGACTTCTGCATCTTTTCATCGCAGAACGTCAGCATGCCGCCTAAACAAAGAAAGACTCGAAACAGTCGACAAAATTCTCCACCTGTACCTCCAGAAACAACCGAACAAATCATCGAACGCCGCGTGGCTGAGGCTATTGCTCAGTACGAGGCTAGCAGAAATCGTGAAAACCCAACCAACAACAGTGGAGCTACCCCCGTCAACAGCGAAACTCCAACTAATACCCAGCAGGGGTGTTCCTACAAAACCTTTCAGTCTTGTAAACCCAGCACCTTCACCGGGACCGAAGGGGCCATTGGCCTGGTCCACTGGATTGAAAAGATGGAATCAGTCATCGACATCAGCGACTGCGCCAACGACAAGATCGTGAAATACGCCACCTGCACTTTAGCCGACAAAGCGCTAACCTGGTGGAACGCTCAAGTCCAGATTATGGGACGCCGAGCTGCTCATTCCATGACCTGGGTAACTCTGAAGCAGATGATGATGGAGGAATTTTGCCCTCCCAACGAGATGCAGAAACTCGAAACCGAGTTTTGGAACATTCAGATGATCGGAGCTGACATTTCCGGTTACACAACTAGATTTCAGGAGCTTGCACGTCTGGTGCCTCATATGGTAACCCCCGAGAGCAAACGCATTGAGCGTTACAACAGGGGTTTGGCACCACAAATCCGAGGCATGGTTATGTCCTCCAAACCCGCCACTTTTAGGAGCGCAGTGGATCTGGCTCACAGCTTAACCGACGACGCGGTCGAGATTGGAACCCTGAAAGCTATCACAGGGAAAACTGAACTTACCCGTACTGATGCGGGCGACTCTGGAACCCACAAACGTAAATGGAACAATGATGGTAACGACCGTCAGGGTCAACAAAACAGAAACCCGGGAAACACCCGAGCCTTTGCCGCAATCACCAACTCTGGACCCAAAACCTATCTTGGCAACAAACCAAAATGCGACAAGTGCGGGATGCATCATAATGGCAACTGTGCTTTCTGCCAAGATTGCAAAAACTGGGGTCATTTGGCCCAAAACTGTAAAACCAACCCTCCTCCTAGATCAAACGCCTGTTACGAGTGCGGTGAATCTGGACACTTTCGAAATCAATGTCCAAAACTGAACAACAACCAGGACAACACCGGGAACAACAATCAGAACAACAACCGCGCCGTTAACAAAGGCTACACCCCAAGCCGCGCATACATTCTTCGTGCACCGGAAACTGTTGCGGACTATGGCAAGCACGGTATGTCTTACCAACTATTGCTACGATTTAACGTTTCTTTCATTCGAATGTCAATTCAAACGTACCACTTGGTAAACGCTGACCGCGAAACGAACTTGAACTATTTAAACTATACCGCGATTTATCGGAGAACATACGCCGTGGGCGATCCGACTTGATTTAAATCTCGGGACGAGATTTCTCTAACATGGGGAGAATGTAACAACTCGCAAATTTAAACGCGATTAATTATATTAATCACTTGCATTATTAGGCTAATTCCCTACTTGAGTGAATTCACAACACATTTTAGAGGTAAGTCTAGCATAGCCCAACTAGTTAGTACGCGCAGTGTTACGTATTCGTAATTAGTTGTAATTACGTACAGAACAATTTGAAAACAAACGCGACAAAAACGTACGACTGTTGGTGAACAAAATTTTTTAATAAAACGAAATTATTAAATAACGTAGTAACTAATAAATATTTTGTCAAAAATATTTACCAATTTATTTTATAACGCAAAACGTCAAAACGTATAATTAAAATCAAACAAAGTTTGAAATTTATAAAATTTATAAATTTGGTTCCATAAAAAGAGCCTAATTAAATATAATGAAATATGTAATTTAAAAATACATTAGTTGAAATACTGTAATATTTAACGATCGGATAAACAAACACGGAACGCAAACACGGAGGCAGAAGTGGAACAAAACCACCTCCACCTCCCTATTTTCTCTCCATTTCTTTTCACTTTCTTTCTTTTCTCTTTCTCTTTTCTCTCTATTATCACCACCACCTACCAAAACCACCACACAAATCACCACAAAACTACCATCAAACGACGCCGAATCAACAAACAAAATAGAGGAAAACGACCACGAGACTACGATCTATCTTTCTACCTTTTCGGATTTCAAATCCGACACTCGGCGTTAGGAGATTTCAGACTGTACTTGGGCTTAGGTTTGCTAGCACTCGCACAACTACTTAAACTCAACAGGTGAGTTCACAGCCCCTACTTTTACTGATTTAACTGCTTTCGAACAGGGGTGGAAAACATAGTCAACTATTTTACTTATTGCCATAAACTGCTTTTACTTATATGATTGTTTATCATACTTGTTTACTCGAACTATTAGAGTACTTTGAACTATTAAACTGTTGAACAAACTGGTGTTTGCGAATTAACATTTACATATTGATACACTGAACTAATGGGATAAATTATCGACAAACTGTTTTAACTAGACCGGAGAACGACCGGTAAACTGTTTTGCAAACGACTGTAAACTATTTTGGTATCTTACCGGAGAACGACCGGTACATATTGGTAACTTGTCGGAGAACGACCGACACTAACTTGGTATCTTACATGAGAACGACCGGTACATTTGGTAACTTGTCGGAGAACGACCGACACAAACATAACTTTTAAACTTGTTTGGTATACCGGAGAACGACCGGTACTTTTGTGTAAAACGCTGGAGAACGACCAGCCACGTATTTTAGTGCCAGAGAACGACTGGCCAAGGGACGGGAGAACGACCCGTGCGTCTTGGATGGGAGAACGACCCATGCGTTTGTTGGACGGGAGAACGACCCGTGCGTATTTGGCCGGAGAACGACCGGTACTGTTTATTTGTAAATCGCTGGAGAACGACCAGCACGTGTTTTAAACTTGAAATTTGGGCGAGCAACCCACTAAACTTGAACTTTGGGCGAACAACCCACAAAACTGGTATTGGGATAACATTCCACTGAACTTATTCTCGACTATTATGGCAATACTATTTGTGAACGTATTTGGATAACAACTGTGCTACGAACTTGATTCAACTTGTGAAAACTTAAAACCTGTGAATTCACTCAACCTAGTTGTTGACTTTTACTATGTTTTTCAGGGAATTAGCTGCGCATATAAGAATCGCCAACACACATGGAGAATTAGGCGACCCGTGAAGTATAGGATGCCAACTTTTGGAAACACATGGATTTCTTTAGTATAACTGAAATGCTTTAGTCATATTTCAGAAATCTACTTTTGTAAACTTATTACTTTTAACTTATACGATTCGAGGAATCGTAAACCTTGTAATTAATAACTTTTGGCATCTTATTATATATTGTTCTGTTGTAATCATAAGCTCTGATACGTATGCATGCTTTATTATTGTGACACCCCAGTAATTAAACTAAATGCTTCCGCTAAACAAGATTGGGGGTGTTACACCTCCATAGCATAGTCTGGTAATACATTTGTAGCGTGAATGTTAGTATATGATATCATATAGGATTGACAATCCTCGTCCGGGTTAGCACGCACTAACTGGTCAAATGGACGTATTAGCATTTGGGAAGACGAGTGTAGATTAGGCACTCGTAGGAGGCACCTCAGTTGGGTTTCCTTAATTGGACCTGACACTCAAGTTAAGCTCAGACTATGAGCTCATTGCTGTATAACTTTTATTTTGCTTAATTGCATTTTAAATTTAATTATAAATCTTGCGGTTCATACAAAGATGTGTTGACGTACAAACCTGTGAGCTCACCAGCGTTTCGCTGACCCATTTTAGCATGTATCACAGGTACACAGCAGTAGGTTGGACTGCCCAAGCAGGAATCATTAGCTCGAGTCAGCATTCATACATCAGATATTTAAATTGCACTATTATATTTTGTATAAAGTAATTATGTGATGTAAACCTCTCAATTTCGGAAACTGAGCTAATGTAAACGTTATTTTTGATGTAAACTTTTGTTTTATCAATACAAATGTAAAACGACGCATATAGTGGTCGTTCATTATACCTTGTGTGCTCGATATGAAATTAGTCGCGCCCCGACCCGATTCGCTTCCGCAACCCAAAATTGGGGGTGCGACAGATACAACTGGTGAAAACAGATGGGCGGTTGTCAATCACCAGTTAACAAGTAGCATATTTCGTACAGGGCCGATTCTGATCTTTTTGTTGCCCTGGGCGAGACGATCAATAGATGCCCATGTATAGCAATTAGTAAACAAAATTACATACTATATTTTTGGAGTTTGAAACCTTTTTAAGTTAGTGTGTTCATCACACGGGCGAGACGATCGATAGATTCCCATATTTTAAATTAGCAAACAAAATTACCTACTATATTTTTAGAGTTTTAAACCTTTTTGAGTTAGTCCGTTCATCACACTGTCAATTATATTGTATATAATAAAATGTTACGACTTGAGTAAATGAATTACGAATTACAAGTTCGATATATATCACCTAAAATATTGTCTTCATGTGTTTTATGTGAAAAAGTGAGCTCTTAAAATTGTAAGATTATTATATGTATTATGTAAGGATGGTTACACATTTAACTTTTCAATATCTTGTATAGTTTCTATTAAACTGAAAGTATCGTATCTCTTATGTCTCCTAAAAAAAATGATCGAGTAGTTTAAATAAATAATTGTAATACTAAAACTTGAAACTTTTGACAGTTGTTATTGTCGAAAAAAAGTAATACGAAGTAATTCAAATCAACTAAAAAAGTAGTCTTTTGTATGTAGGGGTCAAAGTGTAAATTACAAGAGTTGAAGGCTAAGTTATGGGAAATTATAAAGCCACCCCCAAAATTATAGGGGATACCCCTGGGCCCAGTCCAGTCCCAGTTCAGTCCTTTTTCAGTCCAGTTTTATCTAAGATCGGTCCCAGTTCAGTACAGAATCAGTTTCATTTTTAGACTAACCAGGGGGTAGGAATTAGAAAAAGATGGAGTATACCCAGAAAATAATAAAAAAAAGAGCATGATGTGATTGATTAGATGGGTGGGAGAGGGTATAAGATGGGAAAAAGCTAAAAAGGGAGGTAGCTTTACATGGACCCCTAAGTTATATATTTATCTAATATGTGGGGGAACTAAATAAAATATTATAAAAGTCAATCAGGTGGAGCCAGCAATCATCTTCCGCATATCACCTCCCCACACTAAACTGCAAATCAAAATTCAACTCGATTTCCTCTATTAAACTAAAAATTAAAGCTTTTTCTTCTTCTTCCATGGTTTCATATATTAACTATCTAAAATATATTTTTTACTATAAACATCATACAACGTTCAAAAATCAGTTTTTATGCACCACAAATTTTCAGATTCGTGTATATTCAGATCTTGTCGTAAAAAACTTGATGCCCCCAGTTTGTATGATGCCCTGGGCTGTCGCCCGGGCTGCCCAGGCCTAGGGTCGACCCTGCAATTAAGTGAGAGGATAGACTGAAATCCGACCTGAAGAAGCTTCTCATGTTGAAGATCATGACCTCTGATAACCATGTGTAGTCGCAAGGAGGATTAGAAGGATTAGAATTATGACAGACGATGAATATGATGTGTAGGTAGTTTTTCCTTTTGTAGGATAATATCTCCCCCTGCTAAAACTCCACCATATATTAATATTAATACAAATATATTAATAAATCTAACTAAATATATAGAAGATAAAACTTACGTTTAAAACATATTTTCATGTATTCTCTATTGACAGACATCTTTTTCACTTTCTTCAAATTTTACTAAATGATCTAGAGTAAATATGGAACAATTAAATGCATTTCTTGTTTCTTTCTCATTGTTGTCTCACTTGTTACAATTCATTTTTTAAAAATTTGTAAACTATGTGTCGATGTATCAAATCTTTTTTTAATTTATAAGAGAGAACAGTCACATTAGAATTATAATTTGACAAGGGTAGAATGGTCATAAAAGAATTTGTCTACAATTAGATATAAGTTTTAAGATTCAAATCATTTAATCACTATAAATATAACTTTTGGATATACGTGAGTATTTTATAGGTTTGAAAATATGTTAGCATAATTTTAAAAGTTGCAAAGAAATAATGTAATATATAAGGCTATAAACCTAATTAGTTAAAAAATATTATTAACCAAATTGAAAACTCTCTAGAATGCGTTAATTTGTTTTGTAATTCACATGCACACAATAACCGCACGACCTTATAGATATTGGTTACAAATATCTTGAGCACGAAGATACCACACACATATGTAACATGCGCATATATTTCGTTCATTATTTTCGATAAGCAAATAACTTTAGGAAGTATACAACTGGTGGAAACAGATGCGTGGTTGTCAATCACCAGTTAACAAGTGGCATATATCGTAGAGGGCCGGTCCTGAACTTTTTGTTGCCCTGGGCGAGACGATCAATTGATGCCCATGTATAGCAATTAGTAAACAAAATTACATACTATATTTTTGGAGTTTGAAACCTTTTTAAGTTAGTATGTTCATCAAATGGGCAAGACGATCGATAGATGCCCATATTATAAATTAGCAAACAAAATTACATACTATATTTTTGGAGTTTTAAACCTTTTTGAGTTAGTCCGTTCATCACATTGTCAATTATATTGTATAAAATAAAATGTTACAACTTGAGTAGATGAATTACAAATTACAAGTTCAACATATATCACCTAAAATATTGTCTTCATGTGTTTTAAACTGAAAAAGTGAGCTCTTAAAAATGTAAGATTATTATATGTATTATGTAAGGATGGTTAGTTTAATACATTACACATTTAGCTTTTCGATAACTTGTATACTTTCTATTAAACTAAAAGTATTGTATTTCTTACGTCTCCTAAAAAAATTGACAGAGTAGTTTAAATAAATAATAAAATACTAAAACTTGAAACTTTTGACGGTTGTTATTTTCGAAATAGTAAGTAATACGAAGTAATTCAAATCAACTTAAGAAAGTAGTCTTTTGTATGTAAGGGTCAAAATGTAAATTACAAGAGTTGAAGGCTAAGTTATATATTTATCTAATAATTGGGGGAACTAAATACAATATTATAAAAGCCAATCAGGTGGGGCCAGCAATCATCTTCCCCATATCACCTCCCCACACTAAACTGCAACTCAAAATACAACTTGATTTCCTCCATTAAACTCAAAATTAAAGCTTTTTTTTTTCTTTCGTGGTTTCATATATTAACTATCTAAAACATACTTTTTACTATAAACATCATACAATGTTCAAAAATCAGTTTTAATGCACCACAAATTTTCAGATTCGCATATACTCAGTTCTAGTCGTAAAAAACTTGATGACCCTTGCTTGTATGATGCCCTGGGCTGCCCAGGCCTAGGGCCGGCCCTGCAATTAGGTGAGAGGATGGATTGAAATCCGACCTTACAAAGCTTCTCATGTTGAAGATCATGACCCACTAGTACAAAAATGACTATTTAGAGCGCAGTGTTATTGCAGTTTTACGTGAAAACCGCTATAAAAAGTAAAAAGTGGGTCAAAATTTTTTTCTTTGGACAGTTTAATAGCATTACTTGTAGCGGTTTTAGAAAAAAACCGCTCTAATTACTTATATTTATAGCTGTTTAGTAAACACCGCTCCAAAAAATACCGTTATTTGTGGCGGTTTAAAACAACCCGCTTCAATAAAGTATAAATTAAAAACCCTTTTCAAATTGAAAAAAATGGAGCGGTTATTTCCAAAGTAAAAAATGAGTATAGTTTAAAAAATGAGTGGTGATCTTTTGGAACATCCATAAGAACCGATCTAAAATCATAAATAAACATAAATAAAATAACAAAGAATAGCTCCATAAAAGAATTATATAGCGCGTTTTTTGTGAACCGCGCTATAAAATAACAAAGAACCGCTCAATAAAATAATTATATAGCACGTTCTTTGTGAACCACGCTATAAAATAACAAATAACCGCTCCATAATCTTTTCTCATTTTACTTATAAATAAACATACACACATATCTTCTCCACCACACACATATTATCTCTAGCACGTACCCATTAACTCACACAAGCAAGATTTATTTAAGTTATTCCCCACTATAGAAAATATATTGAAGTGTTGATCCGGTGGTGAATAACAGTGAGTCACGGTGGCAGCAAACCAGTAAATTAATGAAAGATTAAAAGAAAATATGAATTAATGTTTTTTTTCGATCTGTGTTTTGGTTCATCAGATCTGTGTTCTTACATATATGTATTTGTGTTTAGATCACGTCCGTGATGACGGCTCACATCTAGTTGTACTTCATCGGTTGTTGTGGTGAGCATATGTATCTTCTATGTATATGTAGATACAATAAACATAAAAATAATATATAATTTATAGTGTGTTTATATCTATTGCAGTATCCTCAAGAAACAAATGAGTGAGTGGACTAGTGGTTACTGAAAGGGCAATGAGTTGCAGTGTATCGTTAGTGCAATTGAAGAAGTTTTACTTTAATATATGGTTGTGGACTTGTAGTATAGTATTGTATGTTCAAATCCATTTATTCTTGATTTATTGTAATTTGGTATGTTTATTTAAGATATGTAATTTTTTGTTCGATTAAAACAGGTTAATATTTTTCCTTTCAATTAATGTGTATGTATATTTATATAAGTAGAAAAGTAATCTAATTTTTTTTGTAAAAGAAAATTAATTTGAATTTGAAGTGTAAGTTGAAGAAAATATAATGAATATCTTTGGGTGATTAGCGGGAAACTGGAAATGAATATATGCTTTTGGGGGTAAAAGTGAATTTCTTTTGAATTTTCGTTTGACTTATGAAGCGGTTCATTAGCCCAACAAACACCTCATTTATTGTCCAACAACCGTTCTATTAAAGCAAAGTAACCGCTTCAAATTCATTCTTTTGAAATGGCCGTTTGACCGCTTCAAAAGATGTTTAGGCATTTGTGTCGCCGGCATCAGGGGCGGTTAGATCACCGCTTCAAATGACCTTTTTTACTGCCATAAATTTCCATTTATGTACTAGCGACCTCTGATAACCATGTGTAGTCACATGGAGGACTAGAGGGATTAGAATTATGACAGATGTGTAGGTAGTTTTTCCTTTTGTAGGATATTATCTCCCCATACTCTAACTCCACCATATATTAATATTAAAACAAATATATTAATAAATGTAACTAAATATATAGAAGATATTACGTTTAAAACATTTTTTTTTTCATGTATTCTCCATTGACAAACATCTTTTTCACTTTCTTTAAATTTTACAAAATGATCTAGGGTAAATATGGAAAAATTAAATGGATTTCTTGTTTCTCTCTCATTGTTCTCTCACTTGTTACAATCCATTTTGTAAAAAAATTTGTAAACATTGTATGGATGTATCAAATCTCTTTTTAATTTGTAGGAGAGAGCAGTCACATTAGAATTATAATTTGACAAGGGTAGAATGGTTATAAAAGTATTTGTCTACAATTAGATAAAAGTTTTAAGACTCAAATCATTTAATCACTATAAACATAATTTTTGGATATACTTGAGTATTTTATAGGTTTGAAAAGATAATAGCAAAATTTTGAAGTTGCAAAGAAATAATGTAATATATAAGGCTATAAACATAATTAGTTAAAAAATCTAATTAGCCAAATTGAAAACTCTCTAGAATGCGTTAATTTGTTTTGTAATTCATATGCACACAAATACTGCACGACCATATAGATATTGGTTACAAATATCTTGAGCGCGAAGATACCACACACATATATAACATGCACATATATTTCGTTCATTATTTTCGATAAGCAAATAACTTTAGAAAATATACAACTGGTGGAAACAGATAGGCGGTTGTCAATCACCAGTTAACAAGTGGCATATCTCGTATAGGGCCGGTCCTGAACTTTTTGTTGCCCTGGGCGAGACGATCAATAGATGCCTATGTATAGCAATTAGTAAACAAAAATACATACTATAATTTTGGAGTTTGAAACCTTTTTAAGTTAGTCTGTTCGTCACACGGGCGAGACGATCGATAGATGCCCATATTATAAATTAGCAAACAAAATTTCATACTCTATTTTTAGAGTTTATAACCTTTTTGAGTTAGTCCGTTCATCACACTGTCAATTACATTGTATAAAATAATATGTTACAACTTGAGTAGATGAATTACGAATTACAAGTTCAACATATATCACCTAAAATATTGTCTTCATGTGTTTTTAAATGAAAAAGTGAGCTCTTAAACATGTAAGATTATTATATGTATTATGTAAGGATGGTTAGTTTAATACATTACACATTTAACTTTTCGATATCTGTATACTTTCTATTAAACTGAAAGTATTGTATCTCTTATGTCTCCTAAAAAAAATGATCGAGTGGTTTAAATAAATAATAAAATACTAAAAATTGAAACTTTTGACGGTTGTTATTTTTGAAATAGTATGTAATACGAAGTAATTCAAATCAACTTAAGAAAGTAGTCTTTTGTATGTAAGGGTCAAAGTGTAAATTACAAAAGTTGAATGCAAACTTATATATTTATGATCTAATAAGTGGGGGAACTAAATAAAATATTATAAAAGCCAATCAGGTGGGGCCATCAATCATCTTCCCCATATCACCTCCACATACTAAACTGCAACTCAAAATATAACTCGATTTCCTCCATTAAACTCAAAATTAAATCTTTTTTTTTTCTTCCATGGTTTCATATATTAACTATCTAAAATATACTGTTTACTATAAACATCATACAATGTTCAAAAATCAATTTTTATGCACCACAAATTTTCAGATTCGCATATAATCATTTCTAGTCGTAAAAAACTTGATGCCCCTTACTTGTATGATGCCCTGGGCCATTGCCCGGGCTGCCCAGGCCTAGGGCCGGCCCTGCAATTAGGTGAGAGGATGGATTGAAATCCGACCAGAAGAAGCTTCTCATGTTGACGATCATGACCTCTGATAACCATGTGTAGTCGCACGGAGGATTATAAGGATTTGAATTATGACAGATGATGAATATGATGTGTAGGTAGTTTTATTTTGTAGGATATTATCTCCCCCTACTCTAACTCCACCATATATTAATATTAATACAAATATATTAATAAATCTAACTAAATATATAGAAGATAAAACTTACGTTTAAAACATTTTTTTCATGTATTCTCCATTGACAAACATCTTTTTCACTTTCTTTAAATTTTACAAAATGATCTAGGGTAAATATGGAAAAATTAAATGGATTTCTTGTTTCTCTCTCATTGTTCTCTCACTTGTTACAATCCATTTTGTAAAAAAATTTGTAAACATTGTATGGATGTATCAAATCTCTTTTTAATTTGTAGGAGAGAGCAGTCACATTAGAATTATAATTGGACAAGGGTAGAATGGTTATAAAAGTATTTGTCTACAATTAGATAAAAGTTTTAAGACTCAAATCATTTAATCACTATAAACATAATTTTTGGATATACATGAGTATTTTATAGGTTTGAAAAGATAATAGCAAAATTTTGAAGTTGCAAAGAAATAATGTAATATATAAGGCTATAAACATAATTAGTTAAAAAATCTTATTAGCCAAATTGAAAACTCTCTAGAATGCGTTAATTTGTTTTGTAATTCATATGCACACAAATACTGCACGACCATATAGATATTGGTTACAAATATCTTGAGCGCGAAGATACCACACACATATATAACATGCACATATATTTCGTTCATTATTTTCGATAAGCAAATAACTTTAGAAAATATACAACTGGTGGAAACAGATAGGCGGTTGTCAATCACCGGTTAACAAGTGGCATATCTCGTATAGGGCCGGTCCTGAACTTTTTGTTGCCGTGGGCGAGGCGATCAATAGATGCCTATGTATAGCAATTAATAAACAAAAATACATACTATAATTTTGGAGTTTGAAACCTTTTTAAGTTAGTCTGTTCGTCACACAGGCGAGACGATCGATAGATGCCCATATTATAAATTAGCAAACAAAATTTCATACTGTATTTTTAGAGTTTATAACCTTTTTGAGTTAGTCCGTTCATCACACTGTCAATTACATTGTATAAAATAATATGTTTCAACTTGAGTAGATGAATTACGAATTACAAGTTCAACATATATCACCTAAAATATTGTCTTAATGTGTTTTTAAATGAAAAAGTGAGCTCTTAAAAATGTAAGATTATTATATGTATTATATAAGGATGGTTAGTTTAATACATTACACATTTAACTTTTCGATATCTGTATACTTTCTATTAAACTGAAAGTATTGTATCTCTTATGTCTCCTAAAAAAAATGATCGAGTGGTTTAAATAAATAATAAAATACTAAAACTTGAAACTTTTGACGGTTGCTATTTTCGAAATAGTATGTAATCGAAGTAATTCAAATCAACTTAAGAAAGTAGTCTTTTGTATGTAAGGGTCAAAGTGTAAATTACAAGAGTTGAATGCTAACTTATATATTTATGATCTAATAAGTGTGGGAACTAAATAAAATATTATAAAAGCCAATCAGGTGGGGCCAGCAATCATCTTCCCCATATCACCTCCACATACTAAACTGCAACTCAAAATATAACTCGATTTCCTCCGTTAAACTCAAAATTAAAGCTTTTTTCTTCTTCCATGGTTTCATATATTAACTATCTAAAATACACTTTTTACTATAAACATCATACAATGTTCAAAAATCAGTTTTTATGCAACACAAATTTTCAGATTCGCATATAATCAGTTCTAGTCGTAAAAAACTTGATGCCCCTTACTTGTATGTTGCCCTGGGCCATTGCCCGGGCTGCCCAGGCCTAGGGCCGGCCCTGCAATTAGATGAGAGGATGGATTGAAATCCGACCTGAAGAAGCTTCTCATGTTGACGATCATGACCTCTGATAACCATGTGTAGTCGCACGGAGGATTATAAGGATTTGAATTATGACAGATGATGAATATGATGTGTAGGTAGTTTTTTTTTTGTAGGATATTATCTCCCCCTACTCTAACTCCACCATATATTAATACTAATACAAATATATTAATAAATCTAACTAAATATGTAGAAGATAAAACTTACGTTTAAAACATTTTTTTCATGTATTCTCCATTGCCAAACATCTTTTTCACTTTCTTCAAATTTTACAAAATGATCTGGAGTAAATATGGAACAATTAAATGGATTTCTTGTTTCTCTCTCATTGTTCTTTCACTTGTTACAATTCATTTTGTAAAAATTTGTAAACATTGTGTGGATGTATCAAATCTCTTTTTAATTTGTAGGATAGTGCAGTCACATTAGAATTATAATTTGACAAGGGTAGAATGGTCATAAAAGTATTTGTCTACAATTAGATAAAAGTTTTAAGATTCAAATCATTTAATCACTATAAATATAATTTTTGAATATACGTGAGTATTTTATAGGTTTGAAAAGATAATAGCAAATTTTTAAAGTTGCAAAGAAATAATGTAATATATAAGGCTATAAACATACTTAGTTAAAAAATCTTATTAGCCAAATTGAAAACTCTCTAGAATGCGTTAATTTGTTTTGTAATTCAGATGCACACAAATACCGCACGACCATATAGATATTGGTTACAAATACCTTGAGCACGAAGATACCACACACTTATATAACATGCACATATATTTCGTTCATTATTTTCGATAAGCAAATAACTTTAGGAAATATACAACTGGTGGAAACAGATGCGTGGTTGTCAATCACCGGTTAACAAGTGGCATATATCGTAGAGGGCCGGTCCTGAACTTTTTGTTGCCCTGGGCGAGACGATCAATTGATGCCCATGTATAGCAATTAGTAAACAAAATTACATACTATATTTTTGGAGTTTGAAACCTTTTTAAGTTAGTATGTTTATCAGACGGGCAAGACGATCGATAGATGCCCATATTATAAATTAGCAAACCAAATTACATACTATATTTTTGGAGTTTTAAACCTTTTTGAGTTAGTCTGTTCATCACACTGTGAATTATATTGTATAAAATAAAATGTTACAACTTGAGTAGATGAATTACGAATTACAAGTTCAACATATATCACCTAAAATATTGTCTTCATGTGTTTTTAAATGAATAAGTGAGCTCTTAAAAATGTAAGATTATTATATGTATTATGTAAGGATGGTTAGTTTAATATATTACACATTTAACTTTTCGATATCTGTATACTTTCTATTAAACTGAATGTATTGCATCTCTTATGTCTACTAAAAAAAGTGATCGAGTAGTTTAAATAAATAATAAAAGACTAAAACTTGAAACTTTTGATTGTTATTTTCGAAATGGTAAGTAATACGAAGTAATTCAAATCAACTTAAGAAAGTAGTCTTTTGTATGTAAGGGTCAAAGTGTAAATTATAAGAGTTGAAGGGTAAGTTATATATTTATCTAATAAGTGGGGGAAATAAATAAAATATTATAAAAGTCAATCAGGTGGGGCAGCAATCATCTTCCCCATATCACCTCCCCACACTAAAATGCAACTCAAAATACAACTCGATTTCATCCATTAAACTCCAAATTAAAGCTTTTTTTTTTCTTCCAAGGTTTCATATATTAACTTTCTAAATTATATTTTTTATTGTAAACATCATACAATGTTCAAAAATCAGTTTGTATGCACCACCAATTTTCAGATTCGCATATACTCAGTTCTAGTCGTAAAAAACTTGATGGCCCCTGCTTGTATGATGCCGTGGGCTGTCGCCCGGGCTGCCCAGGCCTAAGGCCAACCCTGCAATTAGGTGAGAGGATATATTGAAATCCGACCTGAAGAAGCTTCTCATGTTGAAGATCATGACCTCTGATAACCATGTGTAGTCGCATGGAGGATTAGAAGGATTAGAATTATGACAGATGATGAATATGATGTGTAGGTAGTTTTTCCTTTTGTAGGGTACTATCTCCCCCTACTCTAACTCTACCATATATTAATATTAATACAAATATGTGTAGGTAGTTTTTCCTTTTGTAGGGTACTATCTTCCCTACTCTAACTCTACCATATATTAATATTAATACAAATATATTAATAAATCTAACTATATACATAGAAGATAAAACTTACGTTTAAAACATTTTTTTCATGTATTCTCCATTGACAAACATCTTTTTCACTTTTTTCAAATTTTATAAAATGTCCTGGAATAAATATGGAACAATTAAATGCATTTCTTGTTTCTCTCTCATTGTTCTCTCACTTGTTACAATTCATTTTGTAAAAAATTTGTAAACATTGTGTGGATGTATCAAATCTCTTTTTAATTTATAGGAGAGAGCAGTCACATTAGAATTATAAATTGACAAGGGTAGAATGATCATAAAAGTATTTGTCTACAATTAGATAAAAGTTTAAGATTCAAATCCTTTAATCATTATAAATATAATTTTTGGATATACGTGAGTATTTTATACATTTGAAAAGATGTTAGCAAAATTTTAAAAGTTGCAAAGAAATAATGTAATATATAAGGCTATAAACATAATTGGTTAAAAAAATCTTAATAGCCAAATTGAAAACTCTCTAGAATGCATTAATTTGTTTTGTAATTCAGATGCACACAAATACCGCACGACCATCTAGATATTGGTTACAAATATCTTAAGCACGAAGATACCACACACATATATAACATGATCATATATTTCGTTCATTATTTTTGATAAGCAAATAACTTTAAGAAATATACAAAAGGTGGAAACAGATGGGCGGTTGTCAATCATCGGTTAACAAGTGGCATATCTCGTACAGGGCCGGTCCTGAACTTTTTGTTGCCCTGGGCGAGACAATCAATAGATGCCTATGTATAGCAATTAGTAAACAAAATTACATACTATATTTTTGGAGTTTGAAACCTTTTTAAGTTAGTCTGTTCATCACACGGGTAAGACGATCGATAGATGCCCATATTATAAATTAGCAAACAAAATTACATACTATATTTTTGGAGTTTTAACCCTTTTTGAGTTTGTCCGTTCATCACACTGTCAATTATATTGTATAAAATAAAATGTTACAACTTGAGTAGATGAATTACGAATTACAAGTTCAACATATATCACCTAAAATATTGTCTTCATATGTTTTTAAGTGTAAAAGTGAGCTCTTAAAATGTAAGATTATTATATATATATTATGTAAGGATGGTTAGTTTAATACATTACACATTTAACTTTTCGATATCTTGTATACTTTCTATTAAACTGAAAGTATTGTATCTCTTAAATTTCCTAAAAAAATTGATCGAGTAGTTTAAATAAATAATAAAATACTAAAACTTGAAACTTTTGACAGTTGATATTTTCAAAATAGTAAGTAATACAAATTAATTCAAATCAACTTAAGAAAGTAGTCTTTTGTATGTAGGGGTCAAAGTGTAAATTACAAGAGTTGAAGGCTAAGTTATATATTTATCTAATAAGTGAGGGAACTGTTGGGATATGACCACGTAATAAATAAACGCAGGTCCAGAAAGTGTTTAAGCCTACGGGGTCACACGTATTGACACTTATGCTCAACATAATTAGTTGATATATATGTGAGATATATTGATTATTACGTTCACAATTGAATAAACATTATTAAAGGTTAATTGTATGGAATATTCTGGAAACTCAATCCAACCTCTTGTTGGAGGTGTCAAGTGCCGGTTGGAATCAAATATGGTAAGGCAGTGGAACACGTGGGTCGTGGAGTGGATACTTGGATCGAAAGTCAACACAACTGGCGGTTGGGAAGCTCAACCGGCGGTTGGAGGTCGATTCCAGCAAGTATAAATAGAGGCTTAGCCTCAGCCTTAAAAAATACGATTTCTTGAAAGCTTAATTCGATCTTAGGGTTAAGATTGCGAATTAAAGTGCGACTTAGGAGCTACAAAGCTAGGGTTTGAAGGTTTTCAACCCTAACGAAGATCGGTTCTTGTGTGGTTTGACCAAAGAAGAAAAGCACAAGGGTTGTGAGTGTTGTGAACGGCGTAATAGCATACCTATTGAGTTGCTGTCGTGTGTGCGATCGTAGAGAGGTTTTACTTTAAACCTTAATAGTTTATCTGTAGCTCTGCTAAAAGGTACATGATTCTTTTCTTAACTAATTATATATACGTTCTTATTCGCTTCCGCAATTGTGTGACAATTTGATTATCTGTATGCTATACTCTAACAGTGGTATCAGAGCCACACGTATGTGTTATAATTAGTTAGATCTGTTAAACATTAAATTTGGTGGGTTTAAGTTGTTTGATTCGATTAATAGCAAAGAAAATAGTTTTGGTTGTACTGAGATTAAGGTCGAATGACAAAGAAGGTCAAAATTTCGTTCCAACCGGCGGTTGGACAACGAAACTAGGGTTTTACAGTCGCGATGAAGGAATTACGAATTATGATTCCAACCGGCGGTTGTGATTACCAGTGAAATTCATGCATAATTTGTCATGGATATCACTTTGATATTAATTGTTAATAGTATTACTTGTTTAAATTATTAATTGACAAGGTGTCCCTAGTTGGCCATATTTCAAATGTTGCATGAACATTAATTGTTAATTGATTAGTAGTTTATAATTTTGCTTAATTATTGTAACTTGTGAAGCAAAATGGTTTTATGAAAAATAAACTGACTAATAACTATGAAATTAGATTTATTATTTCCTTGCAAATCTTATTGTCAACTTGGGTTGGGCTCACATACCGTAATTTTGTCCCACGACGAGGTTTGCAAGTTAATAATTTATTTTAAACCACGACTAGGAGCTTGTATTAGAAAGGTATCTTCGGCTTGGTGTCTAAGATGACGGGTTGGATAAAACGATGTAAAGAACCTAGCCCCTCCTCTTGCCTCTTCATGGCCTCTCTTGTACATGGCCGAAAATGTTTAAAACATGTTGAATCATCAATTTTAATAAAAGTGCAATCTCTAATTTCATATGAATATTAAATTAGACATCTTGACGCACGTTAATTAGTCTATTAACTGGAAAATTTTTATTAAAATCTATGATACGAAGATGTGTGCATGCTTCTTCGTACATATTTAATACACATTATCAAATAATTACCCATTTAAATTAAGTCATATGCCATCCAATATGTATAGAACACTTGTACTTGCTTTTTGCTCTACGTGAGACGTAGGTGAATTGTATCCAAGGTAAATTACCACTCATCGTGAGACGGTGGTGAACTATTTACAGTTCTTAATTGGACGACTTAAAACGAGTTAAGCGGTGAGATCCTTAAGCCCGTGGTATAAGATGGGAGTGTGAAAAACATAATCCAGTAACGCCTGATCACCGTTCTTACATTATGCTATGTCACATGAACTTGTTGAGGTTACCAAGTATAAAAGAGATTTAATGTGATTGTGGAAGTTGAGAAATGAAATTGTGCTAAACTATTTAACTATTGTTTCAATGTGGAAGAGGTCAATTGGTAGGATTGTGGTATTCAGTGATTCTAAAGGAGCAAGTGTATATGATACTTGCCATTGTTAAAAGTCATGATGATATACATATATAACAAGTTTGATTTTGTTAAAAATGTGGTTATTTAACTAATAGGGTTGGATTACCCATTAGTGAGTCATATGGTGTCCAAACGGATCACTATTGTGTGTATGGCTTGTATTGAGCCGAGGTTGAGCTATACTGATTCTGTTATTGTAAAGGAGTTGTTAGAATTGTTGAATGCATTGATTAAAAAGTCCATGTTTGAGGTTAAACCTAAAATATGCAGCGTTAACATGATGATGTGTTGACTTTGAAAGTCAAACTGTGAATAAAGAGTTTCGTGTATGGGTATGGAAAAGGTATGAAATCATTTATTTATGATTGATCTTGTTAACTTGAGAAAAGTGGTTATGAGTTATTATTTATTGGTTGGTTGAATTTGAAGTTGACAAATAGTCAACAGTGTTGAAATAGTCAAATATGGGCGAAATATAGTAGTGTTTTGTTTGAAATGTGGTTGAATTCCCAAAAAGGGTAAAATTGTGTCAAAATGGGTCATTCATGACCCAAATGAGTTAAATGAGTTGTCAAAGGTTATGGAATCTTGGTTAATTGCTTTAAGTTTGTCTTAGTGTGTTGAAAGTGTGTGTAAAAAAAATAAATTGAAACTCATAAGCAAGCGGGTTGTGATATGAGTTGCCAACCAAAAGTGTTGAAAAGGGGGGCGAAATTGAGTCGCACGACTAACTCACGTGATGTTGTAAAAAAAATTTTTTTTTAGTTTTTCTATACTTCCAAAAATTCTTGTACTTCCTTGAACTTTTCTCTATATCATATATGTCATGCTTTTTTTAAATGTATATAAAACAACCATGTACTTAGTTAAGCATCTTATTACGCTCATTATGCAAATCAAAATTAATTCATCAACTTAAACACAAGTTATGTTTCAATGATTAAGCTTGTTATTAGAGCAATAAGACAAATGCTAATGCGTAAAAAGAATGATTGGGGAATATAATTGTGAAAACAAAAAAGATTATAAGACGTATGCCAATGGACGTCGGGGAGCAACGTCGGTGGGGCGTCGGTTGGGACTGACGCACCGACGCCATTGGCACGGGGCGTCGGTCCCTTGCGTCGGTGGTGGCACGTCGGGAATCCGACGGGAGAGAGAGAGGGAAAAAGTGGGGGCCACCCCCTTTGGTCCGTTGCAACGTTTAAAAAAAAAAAATTTTAAAAAACCAATTTACCACTATAAATTCAAACCAAATCCAACCAATTTTTCACAATATTCACACTCCAACTTTCAAATATTCCACAACTTTATACAATTTTACTTTCCAATTTACCACTTTCAACCTATTTTCACAACATTCACACCTTAACTATCAAATATTCCACAACTTCTACAACTTCTACAACTTCAATATTATTTCCATTTCATTTCTTTTACCCATTTTTTCACCATTTTTATACCAATTCATCTACAAAAAAAACCATTTACTTAACATGTCTGGATCCGATTCCGATCTAGACGATTTAAATGTCGTCCTAGCCGTATATAATCCGATCGCTAGCCGTGTACAACAAGATACGTCATCCGATTCGGACGAGGAGATTGAAGTAAGCGTTCCACGTCCGAGACGTTATTTTCCAAGAGATCGTTATGCCGCCGGCCAACGTTTATATCAAGACTACTTTGCCGAAAACCCGACATTCCCGCTTGATTTCTTTCGTCGTCGCTTTCGGATGAGTCGGCCAATGTTTATACATTTATGCCAAGGTATCTTATCGTACTCCCACCATCCGATACCCCCTTACTTTCTTTATTTCCATCAAGGTCGAGACGCAACCGGAAAACCCGAATTTAATGTTTTCCAAAAAGTCACGTCGGCCTTACGGCAAATGGCATACGGTTGTGCCGCCGACTTGTTCGATGAATACTTACATATGGGTCAACAAACATCATACGATTGTTTGGACAACTTTTGTAAATGTATTTTTCATCTGTATTCACGTGAGTATTTAAGAAAACCAACACTCCATGATGTGCAACGATTGCATCAACGTCATGCGGAACTACACGGTTTTCCGGGTATGCTTGGAAGTATTGATTGTATGCACTGGGCTTGGAGAAATTGCCCAATTGCATGGCACGGTCAATACACTCGAGGTGATCACGGCTATCCAACAATCATGCTTGAAGCCGTTGCCTCCTACGATTTGTGGATTTGGCACGCTTTCTTTGGTCCTGCCGGATCGAACAACGACATCAACGTTCTCAATGAATCTGATTTATTCCAAGACTTACTACAAGATCAAGCTCCTCAAGTCATCTTCACTATTGCCGGTCAACAATTCACCAAAGGGTATTATCTCGGCGATGGAATATATCCGGAATGGTCGACGATTGTGAAGTCGTTTAAGTATCCGTTAACAGAAGCCGAGTCAAGGTTCAAGAGGTACCAAGAATCGGCAAGGAAAGATGTGGAACGGGCATTCGGGGTACTTCAAGGCCGTTGGCAAATCTTGAAAAACCCCGCTAGACCATATAGCATCAACAAAATACGGCGAATCATGTATTGTTGTGTAATTTTACACAACATGATAATCGAAGACAATGGATATAACACCCCTCATTTAATACAACCATATAATATTAATTTTGGCGGAAGCGAATACTTGAAATACATATTCTATTAGAATTCTGCTTGAAATTTTCGCAAACCTTTATACAACATGTTTAACTACTAAAACAAACATAGTTAACTTGTTTACAAACCGGGGCATTATATACTACAAAACATTATTTATAACAAACTGGATCAGAGTTGCAAGTTTCAAACATTCCCAGCATCAAAACGTCCCTTCCTGGCTACCCACATAATTAAACATAACCTGCAGGAAGTAAACTGAGGGATTAGCACGAAGCTAAGTGAATGAATAATCAATACAATTCAATTTAGCTATCAATTTGTTCACAATCAATAATGCAACAAATATCGTCAAGAGGAACGGTGGTTCCTAAGGACCCTGTTCCGGGTGGCCCCATCAGAACACTTACATCAACTGTAGGCCAAAACAGTGATTAACCGCTAACTAAATGCTAATCTCCATCAACACATGTACGCAACCCTGTGTTGACCAACATTAGCAATCAAGTCCAACTGACAATCTAGTTGACCTCTGAATTTATCAATCAAGCTCACAGGCTAAACAAACCACCAATCAAATGGCATATCATTTCAAAGTTAACATTCTATCAATAGTAATCCTATAATTACTGATTGAAATCAAACTGTTATAACCAATCAAACTGTGAGTTCAAATCCACTCACCGATACCTCAGCAGTCGCAACACTCAGCTTCTAATCAATGAGTCTTTGGGGTATCTGAAACATCACACAACAAACAAGTTAGTAACTCGTCTCATTATCATTATCATAACATATTTATCCAAATCAGGTAATTCCCTGAAGTCTAAGCAAACAAAAGTTCAACCAGAAAATTCCCGAAATGACGTTTAAAACTGAAAAATGCCATTTTCGGCCCCTAGATGGCCCCGAATGGCCAAAAACTGACTAGGCTATAGTATATAGCTTTGATCATTGGGTCGTTTCCGAGTGACCATGCGAATTTCAACTCAATCCGAGTTAGTGAAATTCGTCACTAAACCGTGATCCTGAAAACACTTGTGCATTTTCAAAATTTGCAAAATCCTTCAAAATTTTTCATGCAAACGCGATCCGGGAAGTAATGGCTAGATCGCGTTCACCCTTAGAAAAAGTTCTGTCACCGTTTTACACTTGGCAACGCGATCCGGGAACTAGGGCTGGATCGCGTTCACATGAAGAAAACGTTATATAATCAATTTTCACTAGGCAACGCGATCCGGGCAAGAGTTCAGGATCGCATTCCTACGCGTTTCAGCTCTTATTCTGACCTGCAAACACACAGCTCGAACCAATTTTCTTATATCACCATTTTAACTCAACAATCTCAGTTTTTAAGTTTCTAAACACTCTCATACTACCATATATACATACTAAAGCATACAATAACATGTTTAAAGCTTCAAATCACAATCAATTCATACCAAAACTTCAAATCATCATAACCATGAATTTGAACATACAAAATAACTTACAATCAAGGAATTACAATTAGGAGATGATGATGATTATGATAACACAAGATCACAGCTCCAATTCCACAAGTTTTCGATTATGATTTGCAAGGGTTTTAAGGTTTTAGAGGTTTCAGGTGTTTGTTTCTAAATAAGGAAAGTAAGGAACTTTCCTATTTGGGAAAGTTTATAAGTCGGTTAACTTTTTACACCGACCCGCATCCACTTAAAACTAGTCCCTTTTTCAATCTATTGCCTGGAACCTCAAAACCATTTGCGAGAAACTTATTTTATTTTACCGTCAACTATAGTAAATTACAACAAACAACAATTTACTAAGCACAATAAGTTCTAAGGCTTATTTAACTAAGTTTCGCAATTTAAACATATTTATCAAATAATTTCTAAAGTAATAACATATTCAATTTAAATTAGAAATTACCAGCTCAATTAAGAGGATGTTACAATGGACGCAATATGTGTACACACGAGGAAGAGTATTGGATAAACCCGGAAAATCTACCTCAACGAACGTGGGAAGAAAGGGTAGCGGTGCAACTACGTATGGATAAAGAATTGCGTGACCGTGTCGTCCATCATCGTCTTCGCGATGCCCTCATCGAACACATCTCGAGCCTCCCACCAAATTTCCGAACGCGTTAGCTAGTTTTAATTTCTTATTAATAAATGTATTTTTTTTCTTTTTTAGGATTTGTAATATTTTAATTTTTAATTAATGTATTTTTCTTTTTTAGGATTTGTAATATTTAATTTTTAATTAATGTAATGTTTTTAGTTTTAATTTAAATGTGTTATTTAAGTTTTTGTATTAAATAAATTGATTAAATAGTGTGTGGGGCCCTGAAAATAAGGGAAGTGATGTTGCTGTTGGCAGGGGTGTGTCAGTTGTGTGTCAGTTGTGTCAGTCTGACGTGGCGCTGAGCTGGCACGCAACTGACGCGTCAGTTCGTGTCACTGTTGGGAGCAGCCTAATAATATTGCTTTAATGATAACCGATGGAAAACGAAGATTAAATTTAGAACGTCAAAACCTTTCTAACGAAAACACAAGTGACAAAAATGTGCCTAATTGTTTTTATCACGTAAAATGAGCCTAGTATGTTACGACTAAAACTCTATGAGGGCTTATAATGCCGTTTTTTTTTTCTATAAATAAAGTGGGTCTAATCTTTCACGGTTTATATTTAGCCATTCTAAGACCAAAAAGCGTTAGAAGATCATTGTGGGCCTAAAGTTCTACCTTTACTAGTTTTACCCTCAAGCCACCCCTACCATAAGTGACCATTACACAACAAGCAAGATGTAATTTCCTGGTGAGTATTTTAGGCAGGAGGGTGGGTGACTAGATGTGACATGTAGTTAACTACGACATGCTACTCATAATCAGAAAATCTGGCTATATATAGAGCATCCGTCATTTTATGTAACAGACATATACACAAGAGTTAAGGGAACTCATGTATAACTCGAATATGTGTTAGGAGGTGCGAAATGTACGCTCATATATAACAAACTGATTTGACCAATATTAAAGACCGAATCGCACTCAATAAAAGCTACATTTGCTCTAGTGAGGTCAAAATTGAACCCACTAAAGTGTACTGTTAGTGTAAATTTAGTGCAACTTAATTATGAACTATCTTAGTTATGAACCCGCTGACTTTGTACAAAAAAACATATCTAATTTTGATTTTGAACCTGCTTGGGATCTGAAGTCGACTCACTTAACCCGTCTACTAATTAAACAGGTCCTGTTCGAGTTGTGAGCAGCTTAACGGGTTGACCCATCAAACCACTCATTCCTACCCTATTAGAGCATCTCCAATGGCTTATACCTTATAGAGTATAATACAATGCCACATGTACATAGATTTATACATTCACATTAAATTGAAAAAAATGGAAAAGGAATTATTGTTTTATAGTACAAGAGTTCAGAGAAAACTGATAGTGGATGGCCCACTTGGTGTGAGAGAAGAGAGAAGTTTTATGTAAATATATATTGGAGGGGCCCACTTTCAGAGTGTTAAGATGAGTTTGTTCAGACCCAAACGCATCTTAAAACGCAAGTGAGCTGGATGTTCTACAATGGATTCAACTATGCCACCTCACTTTCTCTTTCCCTATTAAACTTTGACACCTGTAAGCATTGTAGATGCTCTTATATCACATACTGACATACTGTATATGACAATTTTAAGATCTAGTAAAAGCCTCACATCTTGTGTATCTAATAGTATAATAACTAGTCGTATAATGATGCCATTATCAGTATGCATATTTGTAGAAACTGAATTAATAAATACGGAGTACTAAAAAGAACAATACCTAGTTAAATTCAAGAAGAAGAAAAAAAGGTAATTAACCTGTAAAGATGATCGAAAGTAAGGGTAGTGGTGTTATGGTGATAAACCTCGTGAATAGCATTCTCGATTATCTTCAAACTCTCGTCACCATCCCTCAGATTCATTTAGTGAACCGCCTGAACTGTTGAAGTGTGTTGAAGTATTTCAAAGAAGGTTCAACAAGCTTTCAAGGAAAGCTTCTATTTCCCCTTTTAATAATAACAAAAAATGAAAAGGAAAAAAAGTAAAACTACTCGTAAATTAGATTGATGATAAAATAAAAAGTCAACACAGGTGAAAACATTTAGAACGTAGCTGCCTGGTTAAAAATAAGATCTACATTTATATATGAATTATGAAATTTTCTTCGTTGTTTGTCTTCATGTATTTTCTTTGATACTCACTTTTTTTCTTTTTCTCTTTTTAACAGGGAAGAAGAATTCTATTAGTAATAGAGTAGCAAGAAGCTATAATAAAAGAACAAAAATGACAAAACATCATAACTAGATATGCAACAAAAAACTAGTCGATCTCTAACCATTTTTTTCCAATCTAATCTTAGTATACCTGTTTTCAATCCACCCAAATGCCAACACTCAATCTTATTAATCTTATTAGACCTCTACTGAGTTTGTAGATCGAACAAATACCTTATCATTTCGATAGTTCCAAAGAGCCCATATTACTACCCTGAGTACAACCTCAAAAATTTGATCGACTTTAGAAGACGTACAACTACAGTTACTTTTATTAAACGTTTAAAAACAAATAAAAAACTCCAACTTATCACACTTTTTTCTTCACCTTTTACTAAAAGCTTCATATTACAAAAGCTTTTATACTAGCTATAAGAGCATCTTCAATAAAAAAAATTATTAAAAAAGTTCTACAAAAGAAAATTTTTTAAAAAAAAATTTCTTCTTTAATTTGGAGTATAAACTTTTCATTTCTCAAGCTCTTATGATGAAGCTTTTTGAAAGTGTGTGAATATACTAGTGTAGTATTCATAGATAACTTTCCAAAAACCTTTTTAATCGGAGTTCAAATTTTGTTTCGAAAATAAGGTCATTGAATATAGGGGAAGGTTCAAATGAAAACCATTATAAAAACCGGCAACAAGTGCTGACTTTTTACCTTACTTTCTGTACTCCATGTCTTTAATATTGAGTGCATCTTGTTTTTCACGTTAAGGCCTTTTATTAAGTTTTTTATGAAAAAAGTTTTAAAATAACCTTTATTGTGCAAAAGTATGAGTAATCTTGTCTTAAATGACAGTGCAAAGCTTTTTATCATTGAAGACAAAACTTATAATAAAAGTTTTTTTTTTTATAAAATAGTGAGGTGACTAATAAAAAAGTTTTGCAATGCTTTTTATCATTATGCATGCTCTTAAGCATCAACAACAAATACTTTTTTCTAAAGTTTTTTTTTTTTTTGTTAAATGGTGTCATAGCTTTTTTATTAGAAGCTTTATAAAAAGCTTTTGACTCAACGAAAAAAAAAAGTTTTTCATCCATCTAAATCCATGCATTAAAATTAATAAAAACTGAAAGATAGTAGGAGCTATAAGTTGAGATTTTATAAGTCTTTTTACATTCTCTTTTTCTTATTTTACTAGTTTAGTGACCCGTGAATACACGGGTTTGACAAAAAATACTTTATAAAATTATTAGTCAATATGTACAACGCAAATAAATGTCACAACAATTAAAATGTCAATATAAACAAAGCCTAAACTTCCTCATGTGAAACTCTTGTCGAAATGTTTAAGCTTTCTTTACTCTCCCTTAGAATCAAAACCTCTTGATTCTATAAGGATATCCACACAATGTACAATTGCAAAGTTTAATACCGAAAACAGTAGGCCAAACTAAACTAAAAACAATGGATATGATACCCGGAATATTTACATCCCACAACACATTATATTAGTATTTCAAATTATTGATAATTATATTAACAATATAATATTTCACCAACAAAACATCCAAACTACTTTTATAACATCCAATGTTTTGAATGGTTTTATTCAAAAATTAGTTATTTACTATAGTAATGTACTTATTGCCCTTCTCTATATTTTTTCAAACCATACAACGTCTCCTTCATCTACCATTTGAATACAGTCCAATAATGCAAACTGAGAAAAACAAAAGACACTTATTAATTAGAAACAGATTAGAAGATCCAACGAACAAATCGAAACTGATTAGAAGATCAAATTGTACAAATACAGATGACGGAGATGATGACTCAGGAATAATGGAGCAAAGTTCTGGATTAGAAAGAAAAACTTAAGAAACAAAAATCAAAGAGTAAGATAAATATAAACAGAAAGGGTAGATGAACATCGAAACAAAATCAAGATCAAAAAAGTATATATAAATGATATATCAGAAGCCTAACATTAGATCAACTGTATATACATAATTTAAAGTATCAAGTGTACCTTTAGCTAGAAATGCCTCACCGAAAAGTTTGCTCTAGTATTGTTTATTTAATGTTTCTAAAGTTGTAGGTTCACCAAAATTCTTATGTTTCATCGGTTGTCCCAAGCCTAAAAAATACATTGAACCATAAATATTAAACAACTATAATATGCAATACTGCATAACAGAAACATTCACATGAAACATCATATATCAAAGAGTAACCTTTATATGATAACCTCATTACTTCATTAAGATTCTGAAACGTATATATATACAATTATGCAACTTGCAAGAAGACTCAAACCATTATAAAAGCCCACCTCCGATATTATTTAATCGACACGATATAACTATTGGTGAATTCGATCAGCTTTCTGTGTGTTCTAGATTATTCGCATATCCGGTGTTACTTTCCACAACTAAATTGCAACCAGGTCACACCAATGGGCTTCAATAAGAATTACACCAAAATAGTAAGAACATTGATATTAACACGAATAGTTATAAATTTATAAACAATCCTTTTCAATTCAGAGAAAATTGATAATAAGAACCTCGTTACTTCATTAAGATTCTGAAATGTGTGTGTGTATATATATATATATATATATATATATATGTAGCCTAAAAAATAACAAATAGATTGCAAACATGCTTAAAATTGAATGATGAGATAATGGGTAACTTATTACTCTAACCTTCATCTACCTGCTCTTATTAAAAATGTGTTTTTTCATTGTTACTTAAGGAGTTCAAATTTTATCATGCAAGACGATCAAAAATCGATCACAAAATAAGGTAAAAATACTTAAACCTTTTATCAAACACTCGGTGTGCATCATGAATATGTTAAATAAACAAATACGCCTCTTCACTACTACAACCTTCAATAATATTATAAGAAGAGTAACATATGCATTGGATTTTTCACTTAGTAGCCATATCAAAGATCATTTCAAATTCAATATTCAGAGTTAAGCTAAATAAAAGGATTAAGCAAAATTAGAAAGTAATGTATGCAAAATATGGTTGGAGATAATTAATACCTATTCTATAATAACCATGTAGATGTACACCTAAACTTTCAAACCTCAGAACATGCGACCTTCAAATAATAAGGACACATTCAAAGCACATGGAAGAAGTGGATGTCTGTACCTTATTTTGCATCTCCTGCTTAATTTCCTCAAGTTGTGACCTCAAAATCTGTCTCAAAATATGCAAAACATGAGCAAATTAATACTACTCAAGCCTAGAAGCTGTGACAACATATCACTTAACCAATATAAAGACTGCAAATTTATGAATCAGAATTATTAGATATTATGATCCATCCAGATCCAGATATACGATATAACAGTTCTGCCAAAAATTTTATAAAAAATTATGCAGAAAGTCAATTAGTAAACGAAAGCTGGACATATAGTAGAACTCACAGTTAACTTTGTGGTAGCCTTCAGCTGATTAATCATGATTGATACAAAAAACAAAACTCAAAATATCACAGAGACTTGCATTAAATTGATACAAAGAAATAATAGTGTTGTAAACGTCTTTTGAATTTATCAATTACTTAAAGCACATAAACTCAAACAAAATCACAAACTAACCATATTTTCTTCACTGGTTTATTCAAAACTAACAAAAAAATAGCTAAGTCATACAAAATGCACAAAAATTGAACTTTTAATTTTGGATAACCTTAAGTTTGTAGTGGTGGTGGAGTTCGGCTGTGGTGGCTGGCGGTGATCAAGTCGGTGGTGGGTGGTGGAGCTCAACAGCAAGTAGCGGAGATGGAAGTCGGAGGTCGGTGGTCTTTGGCGGAGCTCAACAGAAAGTAGCGTAGATGGAGGTCCGAGATCGGTGGCGTAGTTTCGGTGGTGACGATGGAGTAGGGTGGTGGTGACCATATAATATGAAGAAGTTGAAGATGGAGATGGATAGAGAGATTCAAATTGATAAAAGAGAGATAAAATTAGAGAGAGAATGTGGAAGTGAAGAAATAAATGAAGAGGAAAGGGAAATGAGATAAATGACTCAGCTAATAAATTTTGCCCATAAATTTTTGGACGTCAGGCAAGCCAATGGAAGAAGATGGCGTGATATTATTAGCAGGGAAATCCATCCAGTAAAGTTAAAATTATACACTCAAGCTTATCTAGGAACTCACAGACAGCATGCAAGATTGAACATTCCAAGAAAGCAAACAGCTCATAGATACATTCAAACTAATTAATTACGGAGTATAAGACATAAAATAAAAAACACTTATAATTTAATTTTTTCCCTGCATTAATTTGTTGAGTGACTCAATGACGTAAGAAATGGTTTTGGATGAAGACACGTCAGCAAGAAAATAGCATAAGAGTGTGACAAATCAGCATAAGTGATGTCAGCGTTATTGTCCTTTTGTATATAAGATAGATAGATTGATTTTTAATAGTTTTTGATGATAGAAAAGCTTTTTTTTATTGAGTCAAAAACTTTTTCTAAAGCTTTTTGCAAAAAAGCTATGACACATTTTTTTTAAAAAGCTTTGAAGAAAAAGCTCTTTGTAATGGATGTTCAATTTTATCCAATGTTTTAAAAACCGGTTTTTTTATCGACTCGGAAACTCCACCGATTCCGGTCGAACCGGTTCAACCGGTCCGGTCCAACCACCCCCAAAACCGGCCACGTCACCATTATTTAAAAAAAAAAAAAAAAAAAAAACCGGTTGAACCGTCCGGTTTCCGGTCGAACCCCCGGTTCGTTGACTGGTCAACTTAAGGTCAAAACCGGTCCATTCTAACTCGGAACTTCCTCCGGATCCGGTCGAACCGGCCGGTTCGAACCGGTTTTTAAAACATTGATTTTATCCACTTCATTTATTACCTATTTTGTCATTTCGAGGAAATAACACATAGATTTTTTTTTAAACTCAAACCCGATTTAACATTTTTAAACGGTTTAATGTTTTAAATTGTATACTGTATAATTTTACACATCATAATATTGTATTTTATACTCTTTGTCGTCTCAAATTAAATGTCTACTTTCATTTAAAACCACACAAAAAAACATCTAAAATAATAAAGGCTAAAATTCTTATTGGTTTACATAGAATATTTTGTACTTTCTTAAAACCATGTGCCATATCCATATTAGATTAGACAATTATATTAGGATGAATTTAGTACAACTTTAGCAAAAGACAATAAACAACTTGCGAATATGCGTCTTAACAACTTAAATACATACAAATTATCAATGGTTGCTAATTTGTAGGAGTTGCTGTAGTGTTTGGCCTTAATTTGGTGACTTTTTAATTAAATTCTTTTTTGATTCTTCAAAGGGTAAAAAATTGTTTATATGCTTTATGATTATTTTATATCTTGAACATAAATCTACTTCGTTACTCCGTAGTTCACTATTTCGTAAGTTCGTAGGCATAAGATGGACTAAAATATATTAACCTTTTGCTCCGAGACCCTTACATATTAGTGATAAGAGGCGGAGCTAGGATACGTTCACTGAAGGGGGCAAAAATATTTGATGTTCTACTATTTTTTACATATTTGAGAGGACAAAACTAATAAAATATTATTATTATCTTTGAATTTTGTTCCTTTTTACGGTACATAATTTAGAATATTTTGAGTAGTAGTTGTCCCTTCTATATCCGCCCCCGCTAGTTATAAGATCGGGGTAGGGGTGTTCATCGGTTCGGTTTTCGATTTCCTCGGTTTATTCGGTTCGGGTTGTTCGGTTTTGAAATTTTTTTGGGCAAAACCGAAAACCGAACCGAACACCGAATTCAAACCGAAAACCGAAAACCGAATTCGAATTCGGTTCGGTTTCGGTTAAAACCGAAAAAACCGAATTCGAACAAAAACCCGAAAAACTTTAAAAAAAAACTGAAAACCGTACAAAAAAACCGAAAAAACCGAACATAAAAACCGAAAACCGAACCGAAAAAACCGAAAACCGAACCGAAAAACCGAAAAAATAATATTATTTTTATGAATTCGGTTTTGAATTCGGTTTTCGGTTAAACCGAATTCAAATTTTTTAAAACCGAACCGAAAACCGAATTCGAATTCGGTTTTCGGTTTTATCGATCCAAAAACCGTTTTCAAAATTCGGTTCGGTTTTTTTTCGGTTTTTATTCGGTTCGGTTTTCGGGTTAAACGGTTTCAAACCAAATACTGAACACCCCTAGACCGGGGTAGTGTTACGAACTACCTTTATACAAGGGGAATATATTCGTGACAAATAAAATAAACGACTGCAAAGGAATTCAAGGCAGCAAGTTATACCGAACTTTCTACCAAGGACAAAAAGGTTTACAAGCATACAGAGTGAGTTTCAATATGGGTCAAAATGAATCAAGTCAGGTCAGGTTGAGTGCCAACATTCTTTTGTCCATAATTTATTATAAACATCAATCAAATAGAGTATATGTTAAGTATATTAAATACAAGTGTAGAACTACAAAACTACACAAGTAAAATAATCATTTTCTTTAGCAAGGTTATAATCATTCACACTCTTAGGGTGAATTTTGAACTACTTACCTGGTTAAATGAATACTTGTAAACAAGTACTTACCAGATGATGGTATTTCACAAATAGATGCCAATTGCTAGTCTTTCTTTTCAGAAAGAAAGACGCACAAAAAAGAAAAATAAACAAAACAAATAAACACATACGAACAACATCAAACAAACGTAACCAAAGTTTCAAACTAAACTTGCAGAGTTTTAAAAACAATCCCAAAAGCATTTAAGTTTGATACTGAAACAGAAACATAACACATATAATAAAAGCAAAAACACCTGTACTCACATCAACCAGATGTGTTTTTATCATGTGAGGTCTTCATGTCACTTAACATGGCTTCCAGTTTTGAAGTAAACTGAAACCCACATGATTTGAGCTTTGATATCGTCATTTTCTCCACATCTTCAGATACATTCTTTCCAATGCCCGAAAGAAGCCTTTTTGCCATATCTTGTTCGTAATACTTCTCAAATACATCCTTCTTGTTCAGATAACCAATAGCCACCATCACCTTATCTAGTACAATCTCCAAGCCATCTTCATTTACTAGTTTCCTAAGTATGTCATCCACAAACAACGAGATGAATTCTGGGACCCGCGGGGTCAAATTAATCATGTACTTAAACGCAGAATTCAGAGCATTTTGAAATCCCACATCATCATTAAACGCAAGATGAATGATTTTGTCCTGTTTATCTTTCTCGTCCAATAGACGTTGTACAAACTCCACAGGATCTTTCAGTCTTTCCGGATTAGTAACCACCAGTGGTTTAATTGTTTCCCGAATGTGACAGGTCATCGCATCCCTTATTAAGGTGAGCCCTTTTGGCACCCTACGGAACAAGTTGTACATTCGACCCAAATCATCATACTTGTCATTCACAATCATACTAACCAACCCTGAGTCAATTAATGTCGTCATATGACTTGTAATCATTATATCTTCCAATAAACTTATTATCTTCACTAAGCTTTTTGCAGCTATTTCATTTTCCACATCCAAGTAGTAAGAAACTCTCTCCATCTCGTCATTCAACTGTTTCTCAGTTATCTTGAGATAATATGCAGAATCATAGTGTTCAATCACCTCCTCAGATTGCGGTATGTATAAGCAACGTGATATTTGAATAAAATGCTTTTCAAACACTTCCTGGTAAACAGAACCACCAAGATCCATCAACATTTTCAATAAGCTTTTCAATAAATCTCTGTCAATAACTTCATCTTCCCTATCTTCCTGCACCAATTCTATTAGGAAAAATGGCAGGTTCTCTTTGATTTTACTAGAATAGATGACGTTATCCACCCACAGTGTAGCCCCAAGCTCTTGAACATGAGCCTTGTAAGTACTGGGAGTACAACTAGTATCCATGCACTCACATATGGGCTTTAATGTTTGAAAGGCTTTGTTGTGTTTCATCCATTTTGTGTTCAACTCTTGTAAAAACAAAGGCAAGTTGTTAGATGCTTCTTCAATGGATCGTGCCATGTCTTTTATATGTGACGTCATTGCTGATACAATTCCATTGTATAACTTTTGTCCAAAATTGGTCTGGACCATACGGCTTGCTTTACTGAAAATACAAAACAACAAACAACTTAACAAACAAAAGGTCAACAAACTTAAGTAACTAGAATAAAATTGGTGTATTAAAGGTGTAACTTTATTCTAATCTAAGAATTATTATTATGAACCCACTGATATGTATAAAACATGTCTATAATTATGAACCTGCTATTTTATGAACTTTCCCACCTTCGCCCCTTCTATCAAAGTAACAAGTGATAGACATTATATGCAGCCTTGTTTCTTTCCATGTTATTTACACAGCTACAGTTACCTTATATGTTTATTTTTCATGGTTGAATATTGAGTCCCAACTCATATATAAATGCAGATGAGGTGTGTGTAGGCGATTAAATATTTTGGAATAAGGCTCAATCCCATATATCTTATAAACACAATAAAACATTTCAAGTGGTATTTTCTAGGGTGGTAATTCTTGAAACGACCTGAAATCGACACAAAAACAAATGGTTCAGGGTTGATTCTAAACACGTATTGGGTATTAACAGGGTCGATCCACTTAACCAACGGCATTGATTTGTACACCATGTAGATTGATGTGCACCACAATAATGCATATATGGTATTGTACCATGTGCATAATTTAAGTGCTCTTGTGGTTCATGCATCAATGTACAAATCAACACTTATTTATTAAACATGTTATGTTTAACGGGTTGACCTGCAAAACCATTTATGTTTATGAAAAACATATAAGGTTGCGTTTGGTTCACAAAATTGATAGGAATTTGATGGAATTGAAATTGAGTTCCTTAGCATATTTGGTTGAGTTATTTATAAAAGTGAAATCCATCATATTCATATGGTTAAGGTAATTGAGATTTCATTTGCTTTGATGAATTCCAATTCCTTCAAAAATATTCGGCAAACCAAACGCAACTTTATTCTCATTATGACCTTATGCACTAACCCAAACCCAATCCTGAACCGAATTACTACCTTATTATATTCACATTCACATACACTATATGACAACTTAAAATATAGTAAAAGTCCCACATCTTGTCTTCTATCTAATACAGTATAATAAGTTATCAACTACTCGTGTAGTGTAATAATGCGATGAGTATGCATATGCATAGAACACGAATAATTAAACAAATAAAAAAGAACATTATATAGTTAAATACAAGAAAATAAAAAAAAAAAAAAAAAATTAAATAACCTGCAAAGATGATCGAAACTAAGGGTAGTAGTGCCATGGTCATAAACCTCGTGAATAGCATTCTCGATTATCTTCAAGCTCCTATCAGCATCCCTCGGATCCATATTCTCTGGACTCGATATGCAATACCAAACTTCAAAACCGCCTAAAGTTGAATTTAGGGTTTTTTTAATTTGAAAGGGGATATTTGTGCATTTATGCCGCCAATAACAGTGCGTTTATTTTCTTAATAGATTACACTAATAACTTTTAAATTTTATATAAATATAAATACAAAATATATACATAATTGGTCCATCGATCTTTTTAGTTTAAGCACGTAAATTTATAGTTTTAGTTGCACAAAAATAACTTTTTTTTTTTACATTGGCAGGCTCTAAAAATTCGGCCTATTTTTCAAAACGTTGTTAGAAGTTTAAAAATCGTCTAACAAAGATGAGAGTAACACATTGTCAAATAGTTGTCTCTTTAAACGTAGTTAACTCAAAGTCAATGGATTAAATTAAATTACTATTATTATTTAATATAAGTTATTAAAAAATTAATTTCTAAAATTTTGACAAACATACACTTGATGCTTGTTAAAAACGCAATTTTGAAATATAGATTGAACCATAATTAATTCTTCTATCTTATGCCTCAATATATGTTTGAAGATTTTCAAGGAGTAATTTATCAATGACACTAAAAATTGCATTTGATTCACCCATATTCAGATTGTGTGGTGCAAACTATCCAAGTATATGCAAAAATTTGTTATATTGTTCCATTGTAGGTCTAGAATCGACCAACTTGTAATTATTGAAATTAATAACCATGAACTTCACTTGAAGCATCTTCAACCACATGCTTCGACTCGAAAAGCTCCCATATATAGTATATCCTTCATGGATTCCAGATTATGATATATGTTAAATAGGAAATAAGACATGCATGCCCTTAAAAATGTGAACACGACATTTATATGTAGTTATGTAGTCATTCTCCCACTTTCCTCTCCATAGAGTTTGTTCGAAAGTCTCCTCCTCCATTGCCTCTGGACAGGGGTTACTCAACACAAACGACCTTCAAAGTTGTTAACAATCCAGATCTTTCTTTTCCATCTCTTAAAATTGATTTCATCAAACTTACCAAGTTCAGAGAACTTGAAATTCATGTCTTTCATTTCACAGATTTAGCCATTGAAAACAATATTGCTTTTAAATGTAGAAGTAGGGGTGAGCATTCGTACCCGAATCCCGATCCCGTACCGGTACCTTACCGAACCGGTGCCGTACCGCTTTAAACGGTCCGGTATTTGGTACTTACTTTAGGGCCAAAAAGATAACCGGTACCAACCGGTTCGGTACCGGTATTTTACCACTTTTCCCGCTTTGATACCATATCCGAAATATACATGTTTTTATTTGTTACAGGTCCGTATGTTCTTTCTATATTTTAAAAATATTTATATGAAACCTCATTTTTATGATCATATGATATGCCTATGAATATAAAAATGATATTTTTTGGGTAATTAGGAAGCATAAAATAGAGTTAGACTCTCGCGTATAAATACAATTGTAATTTTATAGAAGTCTAGCTAGTACTATTTGCTACACAAACAATCACGTTGTTAGCACCCTAGTTAAATCGGATTCCAAACATATTGCTTATTACGAGTAATATAAAGGTAAGGATCATGACATGTGTCATTACCAAAACACTTAAAACGGTACAATAACGTCGTTGTATATATTTGTTTTTCTTCGTCAATATCCATCTATGTCACTTAATGATGTTTTTATTTATTTCATATTCATTAATATTTATCTTCTTTGAATTTTATCGAGCACAAAAAACGTAGATAGGTTTAGTTATTATTTCACTATGTTTTGGTATCAAAGCGATATAGTACCACTTTTACCCGTACCGGTACCGGTACCGTACCGCTTTAAACGGTCCGGTATTCGGTACTCACTTTAGGGCCAAAAAAATAACCGGTACCAACCGGTTCAGTACCGGTACCGTACCATGTTCACCCTATGCAGAAGTATTAGGTATGATAACAGCAATAGCAACAGGGACCCAGGTAAATCTTTCTGAATCGTGTTGGAAATTATTTTTCTAAAGCAATAATTTAACTCTATATATTATGCAAGGTTTCACGAAATTTACTTTGGATAATTCAAAAGATAAGTCAATTTTGTCACAAAACAACCAAACATAATCTGGAAAAATTTTAAGTACACAATTTGTGTTTATACTTCATATGTACAGATAACATAACATTCTGTCACAAAAAGCGGTTTAAACTATCTTGAAGTAGCCAATGGCGATTGAAAATAAGTCGGACCAACCTAGCCACTTATTAAGCTAACCAGCTATGAGTAGCCAAATGTTGGCAGTGTCGGATTCTAAAAGCTGATTTTACAAGCGCACACTCAGCTTACAGTACACTTGGTCACTAGAGTTAGCCTGCCCCTAGAACCCCGCTAGATGTGCGGCCCCCATGATCCGGTTATAGTTCTAGGTCTAGAATATATCAACTTAGCCGGACGTGGACTCTGCAACACCTAACTCATGTCCACCAAGTCCAGTTACACTATAATATATGATAGTCTCTTAGAGGCATACTATACCACCTTTCGGCGGTCAACCCAAGCGATAGAACTAGATACTCTAGGATGATCGCACGCCAAGGGTACTCTCCCGTGGGCCTGGTCCTACCTGTCAGAAAGAAAAGGTTGGGGAATAATAGCAGCCCCACGAACCAAGACAATTCACCCAGGTTAGTTTGTAATCTGCATAAAAAAACAAAAAAGACAAGGAGAATCATTGTGAAGTCGCAGCAAAAGCAGGTCTGGAGGTTCGGTTTAAAATACTGGGCGTTAGTCTTGAAATCAGGAGCCTTAGTCAAACTCGATTGAGTCCAAATCAACAAGGGTGGCTGAATAATAATCAGAAAGCCAAGCAAGGAAGCCGAATTGGTTGGGCTAACCCGGTTACCTGTCCAGTCGAGAATTTTGCACAAAAGAGATAAAACCAGACCGTTTAGACCCCTAAATGTTGTAGTATTCGAATACATATTTGAGCTCAATTAAACACTGAGTTTAACTTAAATTGCAACACGGCCAGAACGGCAGAACTCCAACTATAGAATAGAACAAAAGAAAATACGATAAAGCAAGAAAACAACACAATGGTGCCTACATTTCCAATAAATGTCTCAAAAACATCAAAGCTTCAAAGCCCTCAACCTATAAAACCAGTTTCCACATTCATTAATACTACGAATTAATGCATCAACTAAATGGGAAATTTGAATAAGATTCTTCTATGCTTTTCATACACTTCTTGGTAAACAGAATCACCAAGATCCATCAACATTTTTAGTTTGCTTTTCAATAAATCCCCGTTGATAACTTCACCTTCCCTTTCCGCCTGCACCATTTCCATTAATGCAAACGAAAGGTTAGTTTTGTTATTATTAGAATATATGACGTTATCTGCCCATAGTTTAGCCCCGAGATCTTGAACATTAGCCTTGTGTGTACTGGGAGTACAACTAGTGTCAATGCACATGAATATGGGCCTTAATATTTGAAATGCTTTGTTGTGTTGCATCCAGATTGTGTTCATCTCTTGTAGAAACAAAGGCTGGTTGCTAGATGCTTGTTCAATGGATCGTGCCATTTTCCAAAGTCATAACAGTTCTCATGTGACTTGTTTTCAGAATATCAGTTGAGTCATGAGCAAGGGCTATTAAAAATGGCCCAATAAATGGTTGTGAACAAACACAACCGCTACTAGTAGGCACTCCACGTGCCCAATGACATATATCAACCAATTAGAAAACTATTTGCTCGTATTGTACAACAATTTATTTTTCTTAGCAGGAACAAAATATGGTAATTTTATACTCAATACCAAGTGTTCGTTAAAATGTCAATGGTCTGATTAGCAGCTTTTTCGGGTCTCAACGTAACCTATTTCTTGCATAATTAGCAGCTGCATTGTTGCCCGGTTGCAGACCCCCCGTGGCACTTGAGCAAACCTGATCGCAGGGATGATTCGCAGCTGTATGCAGGCTGACTTGCACCAGATTTCAGCCCATTGCAGGCCTGCCCATTTGCGACTGATCCCAGGCCAGCAGCGCACCTAATCACATACCGATTTGGCCTAACTTGCAGGCTATATTCGGGGCTGATTTGCAGCTGTCTTCGGGCCTGTCTGCTGCCTGGTTCGAGCCTCCTGTGCAACCTCTTTTCGGGTCTGGTTTGCAGACACCAACATGCATGGCTCACAGCCCACGTGATGCCCTGTAGCAGCCACTTTTGGGCCTAGTGGCAGCCACCATTCTGACTTGCTCAGAGCCACATTTCAAGGCATGCTGGCAGCTTCTTTCGGGCTTGCTCAAGAAACCTGCTCGAGCTACCTGCCGAGCTTTCTGCTGCATTCGGTTTGTAAGTATTTCTGCTACAGTAAAACAAAAAACGCACATGTATGATTTATACCAAAAACCTTGGTTTTAACATCTTTTCTTCACAAAGCTTACATTTCAAAAGTAAATAACTCACTTATTTGAGTTTATACGACTTCAAAAAAGCAACGAATACGTTTGACTTGCAATTATCAAATTCGATTTTATCACAAGCAAATATAACATTGTGAATATGTGTCATGTCTTATTTGACTAAATCAGGGGGCTCAAGTCTCGTTGACAAACTTACATAAAACAAGTGGTTACCTTACAAAAGGGTATAATTAATGTTTCAAGAACAGTGGTATAATATGATTCATACCACTCATGATGTGTTCAAGTAACTTGGTCATTTTATTCAAGTTGCATGCTCAAGTAAATGACCAAACCAAAAATGAATTTCAAAACACAAATTATTCATTCAACTTTTATTGTTCCGGACTAATTCTTGTTGACAGTTTTCAATTCTAGTTGTACAATCAATGTCATAGTTTCTCAAACCAAGACCACACAATATCAATAACAGTTCGGATCGCAGTTGACACTCATGTGCTACCCACGATGACAACCCACGCGTTGTTCTGATCGCATCCCTTCAAGTTTGTTGCATAAGAATAAAGATGATTTCTCATCATTTTAAGTCCAAGACTACCAACAGTGTCAGCAATATTGAACTGGGGGAACCATGATACAATATAGGCCTCGATGGGTCTTTCCCTAGTTGTCCTTTTTTTTTAGTCGGTTTGAAACCTCTCATGTATTAGCTTTATAGACCCAAATCACCAACCAACAGACATTGAGCTTTTGCTCAACTATTCAGTGTTGTGTAATTCATCATGGAGTTCGGTATCATCGAACTTTTCAGCTATGCTCTTTATTATTGGGCATTCCAGCCTCGCTTTACACATTAAGCTCTGTATGTATTGTAACATCCCAAATCAGGCCTAGAAGAAAAAGGTATTTTCTTTAAATTATTTATGCAATTTATAATTTTTACCTGTGTTTAAAATTTTTAAATTTAATAGGTAAATGAGCCTCAGGAAATATTGTGACTATTGAAATGTTAGCTGTTTTAGATAATTTTAGGTGACGGTAAAATAAAATAATTTTTGCACATTTGAAATTGAGGTTCCAGACAATAGATTTAGGACGGGTATAATATTTTACTGTATATGAGTTAGGTTGAAATGTTGGTCGACATTTATTCCTTCATTTCCTGATTCTGGTTAAAAATCTTCAAGAACACACACTTATAAACAAATTGAAAAAATCTGAACTTGATCATAACTGGAGCTGTGAATTTGTTGAAGCCACTGAATTCATCTTCTTCTTCTTCATCTTGTTCATCTAGTTTTCTCCATTTCCATTGTAGGTAATTGTTTTGTGTTCTTGAGCTCAATTGGTGAAATTAAGTAGAAAACTTATGCATGTATGATCAATTGTACTTGAATGGATTGTAGTTACTGAAATTGACATCATCATCTTCTTGTTCTTGATTTAAATGCAAATTTCTTAGGTTTCAAGTATAAAAGTGGATTCTTGTTAAATCTAAATGAATGAATTAGGTTATATGTGAATTTAGTTGAATTAGATGGATTTGATACTTGAATGCTTGTTGTATGATACTATTAGATGATATTGGAAGTTTATGTAACCTTTGGAATAACTCAAATCTGAGTTTGATGATGATATTGTGATAAAAATGGAGTTAGGGTTCGTGCAGGTTGGTACAGGTGATTTTGGGCATGCGAACGCGATCCCACCAACTTGACCTGGATCGCGTTCCTTAGTTATAAACTGGATCCTTCGTGTTTTGGTCATGTAAACGCGATCCTGACCCATTAACAGGATCGCGTTGCTCAGTAGTTTTCGGTAACAGAAAATTTTGTGAAGAGGAACGCGATCCCGAACCTCTGACCCGGATCGCGTTTGTCTTTGTTATTTTGACAAATTTGATGTTTTGTGAAATTGTTAGAATTCAATACTTAAATCATTTATCCATTGATATTTCTTGATTATTGATGTGAGTATTTAAGTATAGATATAATTTGAATTATGAAACAAGTTATTAACTTGTGTTTTGATTGTGTTTACAGAGGCACCGAAGACTCAATAAAATAAGATCTTTGAGTTTGGAGACTGAAACGAGACAGGTGAGTGGACTGGTTCTCACAGTTTAATTTTGGTGTTAACAGTTAGTTACATCAATTTTAAGTTGATAGTATTGATTGAATTATTGATAAGTTGATGATAGAATTATTGATCGTACTAGTTGATTTATAGATTGATTGATTTCTAGTGAATGATTCCATGATAGGTTGGAATGATAGAGGTCAATTATGTTGGGTTTAGTCGCTATAGGTTAATCTTTATGGGTTGGATGAACATTCGTTGTGAATTAGTCCATATTGATTAAAGATAGCAATAAACTATCGGTAAAATCTCTGTATTGGCCTGCAGTTGATTATTAAGTGTTCTTGGAGTGCCACCGCGGACTGAGGGTATCTCAAGAACCACCGATCCTCTGTTTTGATTGTTTATTTTAGTTGATTGTTGTGATTGATTGTTATGCTAAGTTAGATTGTAAGATTTAGTGTACTCACTTAGCTTCGTGCTAATTCCCCACCATAATCTTGCAGGTTAACTTTTGAGATTTTTGGACATGTGATGATGGCTTGAAGAAGTGTTTGACAGCTGGAACTCTGATCGTTTTGATAATACCATGTTTTGTTAAATAACACTCAGTTTGAATATTTGTTTGTAACTAAGTATTTTAAGTTTGTTATTGTATAAAAAATTAATTAAAGGCTTGATGTTTTATGTCAATATGATGTAAACCTTTTCGAATTGGGATAACACTTCCGAATAGTAAAAAAAAAAAAAAAAATGTCTTAAATCGTGGGGTGTTATAAGTTGGTATCAGAGCGTAAGTTTAGGTGAATTGAATATTTAAAGTGTTCAATCCTAAACTTAGTCATGTTGGTCAAATTTCTTGTGGTGGGGATTAGTTATGATAGTTGATTTGGTTAGTTGCTAGTACTAACAATTAACGAATGTTGAGATGTGATGTGATGATAGGTATGGCGGATAATGAGCCACCTTCCCATACTCTCGATGATACTACGCGGACAGATGCACCACCAGAGAACCAGGGTCATAATGGTACATCCAATTTAGCCGGTGGAGAAACTGAAACTGATCAGGAGTATATTATGAGATTGGAGAATAGAGTGTTGGAACTTCAGAGAGAACGAGCTGGATCTTCTCAACACCCAGTTTTTACTCGTCCCCACATTGTGACTAATGTACCACCTATTGTATCTTCTACACGGATTCCGGTATCTAATCCTTTTATTTCACAACAGCAGCAACAGGGTTATACTTATCAGTCCTCGGGTCCTTTTCCTTCGTCTGGTTATACTAATTATCAAATACCTATTCCACCTTTTCAACAGTTGAAGAAAGGTTGTTCTCTTAAAACCTTTATGTCTTGCAATCCTTCAACTTATTCTGGAAGTACCGATCCTACGGTCACTCTTGACTGGCTTCGAGATGTAGAGAGAAAACTAAATGTATGTCATTGTGAGGAGGAGGATAAGGTACCTTATGCGGTTCAATTATTAAAGGGTCAAGCCATGTCATGGTGGGATTCAATTACTGCACCATTATCTCCACAACAGTTGAATGATATAAGATGGTCAGATTTTCATGCTGAGATTTGCAAGCAATTTTGCTCGGAGTATAATCTTTCCAGGATTAGGCAAGAGTTTCTTGACTTACAAAAGACTGATCAAATGACGATTGATGAATTAATTAAACAGTTTTCAGATAAATTGCGGTTTGTGCAACAGTGGGTTCCAACTGACCGGACCAAAATTGATCACTTTGTGAAAACATTACCTCCTGATTACCGTACCACAGTGAGACTAGCAGGTTCACTTCCTCAAGCTTATGATTTAGCTCGTTCGGTTGATGGGGATATTATGGCTAAAAGAGTGTTGAATAAAGAAAGGTATTCACAGAAAAACAAAGGAGATTCTTCGAGTAAACAGAAAGGACAAGGTAGTCAACAAAACAGGAGATCGAATCCTGGTATTCCAACGGATAGTAACTATTGTAATAGATGTCGAGCTAGACATAATGGTCCTTATACTCCCCAGACATCTAGATGTGTTAAGTGTGGAATTTTTGGTCACGCTGCAAAGGATTGTACCTACCCAAATAGCGTGTGTTGGAATTGCCATAAAGAAGGGCATCGTGCAGGGGATTGTCCTGAGGCGAAGAGACAGAGTATGGGTACGGGTAAAGGTTCGCCATCATCTGGTCAAAAGAGGAAAAATCCACCAGTAGCTGCTAGCCGAGCTTTCCGAATGACAGTTGATGATGCTGTCGCCACTGAAGATGTCATCACTGGTACATTTCTCATAAATTCTATACCAGCTCGTGTATTGTTTGATTCTGGTGCCAATTGTTCGTTTATATCTGTGAACTTTTGTGATAGACTGAAATTGATCCCCTCTTTGATTGTTAAACCTTTAGAAGTTGAAATTGCTGACGGTAAATTAGTTCCTGTTACCACATCGGTAGCTGGAGCTAGTATACTTATTGAGGGTCATAATTTCTTAGTCTCATTTTCGTTAATGCCAATTCCTAGTTTCGATGTAGTTATTGGTATGGATTGGTTAAGTTTGAATAAGGCCAACATTGATTGTCATAAAAAGATTATAAGAATTCCGATTTCTGATGGGTCATACGTCATGGCTCGAGGAGAACGAGTAAAAGGTAGTCTACCATTGATTTCCTTGTTGAAAGCTAGGAAATCTCTATCTAAGGGATGTGATTCTTATTTGGCATATGTGATAGATAGCAAGTTAGAAAAGAAATCTTTGACAAATTTTCCGGTGGTTTCTGAATACCCGGAAGTTTTTCCGGATGAATTGCCTGGTTTACCCCCTGTAAGAGATGTAGAATTTCAGATCGATTTGATTCCTGGTTCGACTCCTGTAGCTAAGTCTCCTTATAGATTAGCTCCTTCTGAAATCCGTGAGATGATGGGTCAAATTCAGGAACTGTTAGATAAAGGGTTTATTCGACCGAGTTCTTCCCCGTGGGGTCCTCCGGTATTGTTTGTTAAGAAAAAGGATGGTACTCTTCGAATGTGTATTGATTATAGAGAGCTCAATAAAAGAACAGTGAAAAACAAATATCCATTGCCCAGAATTGATGAGTTATTTGATCAGTTACAGGGATCATCCTATTTTTCTAAGATCGATTTGAGATCCGGTTATCATCAGGTACGAGTTCGCGAGGAAGATGTTCCTAAGACTGCTTTTCGTACCCGTTATGGTCATTACGAGTTTTTAGTTATGCCTTTTGGATTGACTAATGCTCCTGCTATTTTTATGGACTTAATGAATCGTGTATGTCGACCTTTTCTAGACAAGTTTGTGATTGTATTTATTGACGATATCTTGGTTTATTCTAAGTCTGAGGCTGAACATGAACATCATTTAAGATTGATTCTTGAGATGTTGAAAAGAGAGCATCTTTTTGCAAAATTTTCCAAGTGTGAATTTTGGCTTCGAGAGGTACAGTTTCTTGGTCATATTATTTGTAAAGATGGAGTCAAAGTGGATCCTTCTAAAGTGGAAGCCGTTATGAATTGGAATGCTCCTAAAACTCCTTCTGAGATTAAAAGTTTCCTAGGTTTAGCGGGTTATTATCGAAAATTTATCAAGGATTTCTCCAAAATTGCTGGCCCGTTAACCAAGCTAACTAGGAAGGATATTAAATTTCAGTGGGGAGATCAACAAGAAACATCTTTTCAGACTCTTAAACAGTTGTTATGTCAGGCGCCAGTGTTAGCATTACCTGATGGTTCTGAGGGTTTTGTGGTTTATTGTGATGCTTCTCATGCTGGTTTGGGTGCTGTCTTAATGCAACATGATCGTGCTATTGCTTACGCTTCTCGCCAGCTTAAAACTCATGAAAGAAATTACCCCACACACGATTTAGAGCTTGCAGCTGTGGTATTTGCGTTGAAAATCTGGAGACACTATTTGTACGGAACCAAATGTGTCGTATGCACGGATCATAAAAGCCTCCAGTACATGTTTTCTCAGAAGGAACTCAATATGAGACAGCGCCGATGGTTGGAATTGATTAAGGATTATGACTGTGAAATCCGATATCATCCGGGTAAAGCTAATGTGGTTGCCGATGCTTTAAGCCGAAATGTACCTTCCGATCGAATTTATTTTATGCGTTTGGAAATATCTTCTGATTTAATTTCCCAGTTAAAAGCTGCACAGTTAGAGGCATTGTTGGATCAAAATTTAAAATCTGAGATTTTGTTGAAACGGAAAGATTTATTGATTGATGATTCTCGAGGATTGAAAACCTTCCAGTCTCGGGTTTGGGTTCCATTGATTGGGGGACTTCGGGATTTGATATTGTCAGAAGCACACAAATCGAGGTTATCTGTTCATCCAGGGAGTACGAAAATGTACAATGATTTGAAACCATTGTATTGGTGGCCAACTATGAAAACCGATGTTGCTCGAATGGTGGAGACTTGTCATATATGTTCCCAGGTTAAAGCAGAACATCAGAGGCCCTATGGTTCATTGAAACAGTTAGATATTCCGGAATGGAAATGGGAGCACATTACTATGGATTTCGTTACCAAATTCCCCCGCACTCAGAAAGGTAATGATATGATATGGGTAATAGTTGATAGATTAACCAAGAGTGCACATTTTCTAGCCACCAGTGAGACGGCATCATTGACTCGACTTGCTCAATTGTACATTCATGAGATTGTTGTTAGACATGGTATTCCTTTATCCATTGTTTCCGATAGAGATTCTAGGTTTGTTTCTGGTTTTTGGCAGAGTTTGCAACGTGAATTAGGTACCAGAATTAATCTTAGTACAGCGTATCATCCTCAGACAGACGGGCAGTCAGAGCGTACTATTCAGACACTCGAGGATATGTTGAGAGCTTGTGTACTTGAGTATGGCGGTTCTTGGGATTCACACTTACCATTGATAGAGTTTGCTTATAATAATTCTTATCATTCTAGCATTGGTATGCCGCCGTATGAGATGTTGTATGGGCGCCGTTGTCGAACACCTACATGTTGGTTAGAAGCGGGAGAAAAACAGTTTGCGGGTCCCGATATAGTTCAAATTATAGCTGACAAAGTTAAGATTGCTCGTGAGAAACTGAAAGCGGCACGTGATAGACAAAAACAGTATGCTGAACCACGTAGGCGACCTGTTGTATTTGTTGAAGGTGAATTAGTTTATTTAAAGGTTTCTCCGTGGAAGGGTGTTATTAGATTTGGTAAACGTGGGAAGTTAGCTCCCCGATATATTGGCCCATTTAGAATCCGTCAGGTGATTAATGAACAATCGGTTTCTTTAGATCTTCCGCCTGAATTAGCTGGTATTCACGATACGTTTAATGTTTGCTATTTAAGAAAGTGCAATGTGGAGGATCAATCCCAAATCCTTCCTTTGCAAGATCTTCGGGTTGACTCAAGTAAGAAATTGGTAGAAGAACCTGTCGAGCTTTTAGATAGGAAAGTGACCAAATTACGTAGAAAAGAAATTCCTATGGTTTTGGTTAAGTGGAAACATAGTTTGGGTGCGGATCTCACTTGGGAAACGGAGGAGAGTATGCGGGCTAGATACCCTAGTTTATTTGTATCTAGTTAGATTTCGGGACGAAATCTTTCTAAGGAGGGGTGATTTGTAACATCCCAAATCAGGCCTAGAAGAAAAAGGTATTTTCTTTAAATTATTTATGCAATTTATAATTTTTACCTGTGTTTAAAATTTTTAAATTTAATAGGTAAATGAGCCTCAGGAAATATTGTGACTATTGAAATGTTAGCTGTTTTAGATAATTTTAGGTGACGGTAAAATAAAAAAATTTTCGCACATTTGAAATTGAGGTTCCAGACAATAGATTTAGGACGGGTATAATATTTTACTGTATATGAGTTAGGTTGAAATGTTGGTCGACATTTATTCCTTCATTTCCTGATTCTGGTTAAAAATCTTCAAGAACACACACTTATAAACAAATTGAAAAAATCTGAACTTGATCATAACTGGAGCTGTGAATTTGTTGAAGCCACTGAATTCATCTTCTTCTTCTTCATCTTGTTCATCTAGTTTTCTCCATTTCCATTGTAGGTAATTGTTTTGTGTTCTTGAGCTCAATTGGTGAAATTAAGTAGAAAACTTATGCATGTATGATCAATTGTACTTGAATGGATTGTAGTTACTGAAATTGACATCATCATCTTCTTGTTCTTGATTTAAATGCAAATTTCTTAGGTTTCAAGTATAAAAGTGGATTCTTGTTAAATCTAAATGAATGAATTAGGTTATATGTGAATTTAGTTGAATTAGATGGATTTGATACTTGAATGCTTGTTGTTGATATTGGAAGTTTATGTAACCTTTGGAATAACTCAAATCTGAGTTTGATGATGATATTGTGATAAAAATGGAGTTAGGGTTCGTGCAGGTTGGTACAGGTGATTTTGGGCATGCGAACGCGATCCCACCAACTTGACCTGGATCGCGTTCCTTAGTTATAAACTGGATCCTTCGTGTTTTGGTCATGTAAACGCGATCCTGACCCATTAACAGGATCGCGTTGCTCAGTAGTTTTCGGTAACAGAAAATTTTGTGAAGAGGAACGCGATCCCGAACCTCTGACCCGGATCGCGTTTGTCTTTGTTATTTTGACAAATTTGATGTTTTGTGAAATTGTTAGAATTCAATACTTAAATCATTTATCCATTGATATTTCTTGATTATTGATGTGAGTATTTAAGTATAGATATAATTTGAATTATGAAACAAGTTATTAACTTGTGTTTTGATTGTGTTTACAGAGGCACCGAAGACTCAATAAAATAAGATCTTTGAGTTTGGAGACTGAAACGAGACAGGTGAGTGGACTGGTTCTCACAGTTTAATTTTGGTGTTAACAGTTAGTTACATCAATTTTAAGTTGATAGTATTGATTGAATTATTGATAAGTTGATGATAGAATTATTGATCGTACTAGTTGATTTATAGATTGATTGATTTCTAGTGAATGATTCCATGATAGGTTGGAATGATAGAGGTCAATTATGTTGGGTTTAGTCGCTATAGGTTAATCTTTATGGGTTGGATGAACATTCGTTGTGAATTAGTCCATATTGATTAAAGATAGCAATAAACTATCGGTAAAATCTCTGTATTGGCCTGCAGTTGATTATTAAGTGTTCTTGGAGTGCCACCGCGGACTGAGGGTATCTCAAGAACCACCGATCCTCTGTTTTGATTGTTTATTTTAGTTGATTGTTGTGATTGATTGTTATGCTAAGTTAGATTGTAAGATTTAGTGTACTCACTTAGCTTCGTGCTAATTCCCCACCATAATCTTGCAGGTTAACTTTTGAGATTTTTGGACATGTGATGATGGCTTGAAGAAGTGTTTGACAGCTGGAACTCTGATCGTTTTGATAATACCATGTTTTGTTAAATAACACTCAGTTTGAATATTTGTTTGTAACTAAGTATTTTAAGTTTGTTATTGTATAAAAAATTAATTAAAGGCTTGATGTTTTATGTCAATATGATGTAAACCTTTTCGAATTGGGATAACGCTTCCGAATAGTAAAAAAAAAAAAAATGTCTTAAATCGTGGGGTGTTATATGTATTAAGCTTTTAAGCTCTGCTTTTCAGATTGAGCTATTAAGCTCTAGTTATCAAACATGATTAAGCTTTTAAGCTCTGCTTTTCGGATTGAGCTATTAAGCTCCAGTTATCAAACAGGATTAAGCTTTTAAGCTCTGCTTTTCAGATTGAGCTATTAAGCTCCAGTTATCAAACAGGATCCAGCTTTTAAGCTTTGCTTTTCAGATTGAGCTATTAAGCTCCAGTTATCAAGCAGGATTAAGCTTTTAAGCTCTGCTTTTCAGATTGAGCTATTAAGCTCCAGTTTGATGATTGAGCTATTAAGCTCCAGTTATCAAACAGGATTAAGCTTTTAAGCTCTGCTTTTCAGATTGAGCTATTAAGCTCCAGTTATCAAACAGGATCCAGCTTTTAAGCTTTGCTTTTCAGATTTAGCTATTAAGCTCCAGTTATCAAACAGAATTGAACTTTTAAGTTCTACTTTTCAGATTGAGCTTTTGACCTCTACTTCTCAAACAGGATTGAGCTTTTAAGCTTTACTTTCCACATTGAGCTTTTGAGTTCTACTTATCAAACATGATTGATCTTTTAAGCTTTACTTTTCACATTGAGCTTTTGAGTTCTACTTATCAAACATGATTGATCTTTTAAGCTTTGCTTTTCAGGTTGAGCTAATATGCTCCACTTCGTAAACAGGATTAAGGTTTTAAGCTCTACTTTACAGATTGACCTATTAAGCTCAAATCATCAAATAAGATTGAGCTTTCAAGCTCTGCTTTTCAGATTGAACTATTAAGCTCTACTTACTACACATGGGCGAGTTATTATGATGTGCTTTCAAATTGAGCTCTTAAGCTCTGCTATCAAAACGAGCTTTTAAGCTCTGCTTTCAGACAGGGATGAGCTATTAAGCTTTGCTTTCCAGGATGAGCTCTGCCTTTGGGTTGAGCTACCATAAACCTTCAAGAAGGTCATTAAGGCCTATATACGGTACCAACATAAAAAATGTTACTTGTGAACAATTGATGCAAGTCTGGAGGGGAATGATCACCTCCTCTGCCATTATATGTTTATCGCTTTTCAAGACATTTATTAAAATCAAGTTGTTCATGCCAAAATGTTGTTATTTCTTTTTATATATATACAATTGTTTACCAGCGTGTCAGGAGCACTACTTTTTATAAGTATGTCAAAAGCACGTACAATTGTTTACCAGCGTGTCAGGAGCACTACTTTTTATAAGTATGTCAAAAGCACGTACAATTGTTTACCAGCGTGTCAGGAGCACTACTTTTTATAAGTATGTCAAAAGAACGAGGCCACCCCGTTGGTCGGAACTACCCCATGTAGTTCCACGTTGCCCCACTCCCTGCACTTGGCTGACAGAATCACCCGAAATCGCAGACAGGAGTGGCGGTCCTGCCATAGTGGAAGGTGAATTCTAGCACTATCCCCAGCAGATATTCACCTCAACCAATAGGTTGGCTAGTGATGAATCAGACCAAGACAGAAATGACACAAGCATCCGCCAATAGGCTTGCTGGCTGATCATTCCTGTACTGAAGGCAATCTAGAATTTGCCAAGTCATGACTAACCAGAAAAGATTAAAACAAAACAAAGAAACAAAATTATACTATTTTAAAATCAAAATATATTACTCAAGTCAATCGTGTGCTGCAGCACAATAATTAGTTCAACATGGTTCTTGATAAAATTACCATATTGAACTGGGGGAGTGATGATATACTATATGTCACCCCAAACAGTATACTATGTCAGTTCTATAGACTCGCCACTATTGCAGTTATGTTGCTAACTGCCCTGCACTTCTCATCACCCAAATAATGGCGTGCTTATTTTGCTAGCAGGTTCATAGTCGCAGGTTCATTGTCAGGATTGACTCTGACCAGACTACTTTTTTTTACATGTCTTTACAAGACATCCATGCTATGGTCGTACTTACATTATTTACATATTGCTAGCATACTCATTATTGCAGGTTCTGTAACACCCAATTTACGGGTCTGGTAGTATTAGATATTTTCTGACTGCAAATGATTATTTAAATGTATCAGAAAGTAATTTTGTTGTGCTAGTTGAAAATAAATGGGTAAAAGAGTCAAATAATTTATTGTGACTAATAAATTATTGATTGTTTTAATTTAATTTAGTTGACGGTAAAATAAAATAATATTTCCCCGTAAATGGTTTTTAAGTTCCAGACAATGAAAAGTACGGGGAATGAAATTTAAGCACTTCCAGTATACTACTAAATATTGAGTCGGTTTATAATTTTCATCATATATCTATATACATACATACGTACGCATATACATACTTACCAAAACATGAGAAACCCTAAATCAATTCACCCAAATCATCTCATAACATGGAATTGAAGCTCTAGAACTCAAATTCAAGCCTCTTTAATCAATCTAATCAAGGTATAATCTTGTGTTCTTCATTTTCTAAAATCTAGAAATTAGGGGTTTTGGTGTTCTTGATCAAAATCCGAAATTAGGGTTTCAAAAGTGTACATTGAGGTTAGTTAAGCTTCAATAACATGTATTAATCATACCATCATCATTGTAAACATGTTTTAATTACTATTTCTTGAATTTTATGTAACCCTAGAAATTGGGTTTTAAGTATTTGATTGAATTAGTATGTGTAATTTGAAATTGAAGCTTGAAATGCATTAATAATTGTTAGTGGATGTTAATTTCATGATTAGAAGTGAAACCCTACCTTGAAAATGTAGAAAATGATGAATGATCATATAGATAGTTATGGGTTTAGTTGTTTATGTAAAATTCATAGCTTTAAAGCCTAGAGTAATGATGTTTAATTAAATAAGTGTTGATTCATGATGATGATTAGTTGTGTTCAAGCTAAAATGTGTAAAGTTAATTAAGTGTTTATGGTAGTTATGATAATTATGAGGTGTTTTGATGGATTAGTAATAATTATAATAGATTAAATGATGAAGTGTTGTTAATGATCATAATTTGATAAGTGATGGCGAACTAATGATGTTAAAGGTGATTATTCATACTCTTGGAATGAATAATGTGAAATGACTATAAGTACTAATTTGATTAATGTGTAGTTGAAAAATGATTATCATGATATCTAATTCAAGAAGTATGAATTTGGTATTGATAATTGGAATTGTTGATATAAGTATATTTGAATGGTGTTATATACCTTTGAGACATGTAACTAACTTGTATTATTCTACTGTATTGTCAGATGTGCAGAAGGCTCAGTGATATTAGACTACTGAGTGGATGCCTGAGGTGGTTGGTGAGTGGATCTCTAATCCTCAGTATAACTTGGTTGTAACGAGTTTGGTTACAACAAGTAACATATTATTACTATTATAGTTGCCATGATGATTATTATAGTTAGTAATAATATGGTTGATATAATAACGTTGACCTGATGAATATGTGATTTGTTGATTATGTGATCACTGGACTTGTTGTTGGCCTTCGGGCATCAGTTGTTAATGAGGTCAACGAGTTGTTGAACTGTTGGTTGGGCTAGTCGGTTATTCAAGGTTTAACACACCTCCTGTGTTAGTTGAGAATAACCACTAGCTATCGGTCTCGTCCGTTATGGCCATACGGATATGGTTGGGTAAGTGTTCTTGGGGAGCCTCCCGGGTATTATGGTTATCCCCAGAGCCACCGATGCCTCATTATGAAGTCCGTTGCTTGTTGAATAGTTGCTTTGATGATAAGTTGACCAGTTGAACAGTTGCCCTGTTGCTTTGCTAAATGGTGGTATTGTCTACTTTGTTGGTTATGTGTTAATTGTTGTATGCAAAGTTGTTGAGCTAAGTTAGCCTGTTGTTTAGTTATCTACTCACTTAGCTTTATGCTAATCCCCCACATTAACACTTCTTGCAGGTTTTGGCTTTAATTTGGGTGGGCAAGAAGTTGGACTAGAAGGAATGTTTGACTACGAGGCTCTACTCTGATAGTTAATTTGTATAAAATAATGTTTCATCATGTTTTTATATAATACCTCGGTTGAAGAAATTATAGTTTTGAAAAGGTGAAATTTTATAGCATTGATAAAAGGATGTAAATTATTACTATCTATTTGGACTTACGCTTCCGATTTACTATATTTAAATGATAGAAATTGAGGGGTGTTATAAGTTGGTATCAGAGCATAGGTTTGGGCGAATTGGACATTGCAAAGTGTTCAATCCCAAATCTATGGTAGTGTCAAGTCAAACATTCCTGGGAGTGCGGGATTAATAGTTGCATGAGAAATTAGTTGTTGAAAAAGTACTAACCTATAACATGTTGCAAAAGTGTTGTTTTGTTGCAGAGACGGAGGAATGTGAGAAACCGAAGGGTATTCTCAATGATTCCTCAATACTTGTGGGCTTAGATATATCAGGTATTTTCTAATAAGCTTGGTGTATTTAATAAGCTCGAATTGTTTGATTGGCCATGATATGATTATTAGTAGAGTATATTGGATCAAACTGCTATGATTTCTCAGTGATGAATCCTTGATAATAGTTGCTTGTAAATCTGATGAGGAGATACTAAATGAGATGTTTAACATCATAAAAAGGTGTAGTATATTGTTGAATTGAGTATACACATTATTGAATAAGTTGTAATAGTGCTATTATGTGAATTTGGTGTTTCGAGGTTATAATGTGACACCGATGGTGGAAGTAAAGTTGTTTGACTTGGTAAAGTCAAAGAAGTGTATAATGGGTGTTAAATTAGTGAACATATTGGTTGAAACCCAAATGGGTTGTTAAAAGTGCCCAATGGGTCACTTGATGGTTAAAAGGTTAAAGTGAGTAGTGGTCTGATTAAAAAGAAGGTTAAAGTGGCTTTAAGTCATAAAGATAGTAGTAAAAGGTGATGATAATGATTTGGGTAGTCAATGTGATTATTTTCTTAAAAGTGCCCATTTGGACCCCTAAACGGGTCAACGTGTCAAAACAATGTAGAATGAGTGTTTGTAGGTGATGAATATGCCCACACGTCCCAAATGTATATAGAAACGTGTTGGCAAAAGGTTGAAATCAGAAAGTAAGCCATTTGGAATATGGCGTGTCAACCAAAATGGTCGAAAATGGTCAAAAATGAGTCGTACGTCCGTTTTATCGTAAAACGTGTAAATTGAAAAAGTGTAAAAAGGGAAAGTTTCATTTTGGCATAGTGGACGTGCCTGCAAAATTTTAGAGTCTAACTCTAAACGAGTAAAAAGTTATACGCGATTGAAATTGGCTAAAAATATGAATTTTGCTGAAACTCAGATTTCTACTTGGAAACGCGATCCCAACAATATTTTCTGGATCGCGTTCGTATGTGTTATTTTGTCACAGATTATTTTTATGCTTGGGAACGCGATCCCAGCCATTTTCCAGGATCGCGTTTGTGTGTGTATTTTGGGTTCGGATGCGTTTTCTCTTGGGAACGCGATCCCGCTCACTTCTCCGGATCGCGTTTGTATGCTTAATTTGGTTACAGAACATTTTTAACTGAGGAACGCGATCCTGACCCGTTTTCCCGGATCGCGTTAGTTAGTAAAAAAAAAATAAAAAATAAATAAAAATAAATAAAAATAAAAATAAAAAAAAATTCTTGCGACGTTCGACGTAATACTTGACGTAGAAATTTTTTTTGAAAATTTCGGTGTCTGATTAAGACGAAATTTACAGGGTCACTTGGAAACGGCTCAACGGTCAAAGCTCATCGCTTCGCCATGAGCCCTGTCAGTTTTCGGCACTTCGGGGTCGTTTGGGGCCCGAAAATCGCATTTTATTGTTTTTCGGACCTTATTTTGAACTTTTAGCTTACGTTTTGTATTGGGATTTTGTTTCATTGAGCCCAGAGATCATTCCTGTGACTATATGTAATATTAAAAGTTGTTTTAAGAGGTTCACACCTTTTATGGTGTATGAGTTAGTTGTAGGTAGTTTATTTAACTGCAAAATATACCAGTAAATGGTATTGTTGATTGTTGCTAACAAGGGTTAGTAAACATTGAATATGAAATTATGTTAACTATATTATATGGACTAAATTGAAATGTGATAAAGTAATTGGATCACTTAGGGTATTATAAAGTTTTGAATTGAGTATTTTAAGAAAGTTGTTATACAAGTGCATAAACTGGTATATAATGAGATAGTTGAACATGAAATGCTTATTTGTAAATCAACTAAAGGTGTATAAATTGATGAAAATAGGTGGAATAAGATACTTAGCATTGACGAAGCGTTTGGTACTTAATGTACCATACGTAGTAAGAGATGTAAATAGTAACTTAATATGGAATCATGCAATAAAGAGGTTGATTGATGTATGTGTATTAGACATTGTGCCTATGTTAATAATATATTGAAAATGGTGTTGAATGTCTATGTCGACTATACATACCTAATGAGATAAGTAGTTTGTAATTAAAAGAGATAAGTTGAAAATAATAGCAAGTTAATAATTGGGAATATACTTGCCATTACAGGTTGTTATAATTGTGTAAATTGTTGATATTACTGTTGAGAAATATGTGAGAGTAAAGATAATTACTTAGGAGATAAATGGTATGAAGTGGCCTGAGAATAAAGTGTGACTGACATAATATGACGACGTCTGGCCAACGTATTTATATTATGCCATTTCACATGGAGTTGTTGAGGCTACTAAGTACCAGGTAAAGTTAAGTAGTTTTAAAAATTAACAGGTAGGATATGTTGACCTGTAGTTGAAAATAGTCAATGATGGACTAAAATGAAAGAGTGATAGACCACTAAATTGTTTTTACTAATGTGGTACTGTACAAGTGATGTGTATATATGATGAATTATTAATAGTAAACATTAAAGGATGATTTAAACAAAGTAGATGTCAGTTGATTATGAATAATACTGTGTTAATATTGTTGAAAAGATGATTAATGACTACACCTTGTGTTGTTAAAATACCATTGATGATGATGCATGGTATTAACAGGTGTTGTCTTAGCATCCAAATTGGTGTAATAGGATGCTAGTTGATTATATAATAGTAGTTTTAACCATAAGAATTGACCTCTACATACTGCTTATTGTTTATTCTATATGTGATTATGATTATATGAATTGTGATTCTTTTCGAATAAGAGTTTCATATAATCAAGTTGTATTTATAATTACAAGTTGTAAAGTTGTAATTAGCTAGTTGCGAAAGTGAAAATTTCTAGCAAGTTGTTAGCTAAAGAAATATATGGTTATTAGCTAAATTGCTAGTTGTGAATATAATTGAACTTTTGTTGTTAAGGTGCATATGGTGGTATTCACTACCACTTGTTGTAATTGTTGTAAAGTTGAGATGTTCACAGAGATATGTGTTACATTTGTTACCAGTGATTATGTGTTATAGTTGTATACAGGACTAAGTATGAATGCTCATGTAAATGGTCAGTTGACTTATCAAAGACAGGATGTAGGAGTAATGCTTGTGCATTGGAATATATAGGAAAGATCATGTACATGTGGATATGTACATGAAGAAAGAATTGAAATTGTGATAACAAAAATTAAGACACAATATATGTGTTTAAGTGAATTTAATTGAAATACACCTGGTGGTGTGTGAGTTGATAAAATAATACATATTTGGGTAAATAGATTGGAATGTATACACATTGACGTTATGTAATTAGGGGTATGCATGACGGTTGTATATATATATATATATATATAAGTTATTTTAACTTGTACTCCTCTCGTGTGCATGTAATAATGAGTAAATATGTGATCAGAAGTGTGTGGGAGCTATAGTATTAGTGAATTGAAATGAGAGTGAGTAAGAGATCTTATTTCAATAAATTGATTAGGTGTGATCAGATTTCGAGGACGAAATCTCTTTAAGGAGGGGAGAGTTGTAACACCCAGTTTACGGGTCTGGTAGTATTAGATATTTTCTGACTGCAAATGATTATTTAAATGTATCAGAAAGTAATTTTGTTGTGCTAGTTGAAAATAAATGGGTAAAAGAGTCAAATAATTTATTGTGACTAATAAATTATTGATTGTTTTAATTTAATTTAGTTGACGGTAAAATAAAATAATATTTCCCCGTAAATGGTTTTTAAGTTCCAGACAATGAAAAGTACGAGGAATGAAATTTAAGCACTTCCAGTATACTACTAAATACTACTAAATATTGAGTCGGTTTATAATTTTCATCATATATCTATATACATACATACGTATGCATATACATACTTACCAAAACATGAGAAACCCTAAATCAATTCACCCAAATCATCTCATAACATGGAATTGAAGCTCTAGAACTCAAATTCAAGCCTCTTTAATCAATCTAATCAAGGTATAATCTTGTGTTCTTCATTTTCTAAAATCTAGAAATTAGGGGTTTTGGTGTTCTTGATCAAAATCCGAAATTAGGGTTTCAAAAGTGTACATTGAGGTTAGTTAAGCTTCAATAACATGTATTAATCATACCATCATCATTGTAAACATGTTTTAATTACTATTTCTTGAATTTTATGTAACCCTAGAAATTGGGTTTTAAGTATTTGATTGAATTAGTATGTGTAATTTGAAATTGAAGCTTGAAATGCATTAATAATTGTTAGTGGATGTTAATTTCATGATTAGAAGTGAAACCCTACCTTGAAAATGTAGAAAATGATGAATGATCATATAGATAGTTATGGGTTTAGTTGTTTATGTAAAATTCATAGCTTTAAAGCCTAGAGTAATGATGTTTAATTAAATAAGTGTTGATTCATGATGATGATTAGTTGTGTTCAAGCTAAAATGTGTAAAGTTAATTAAGTGTTTATGGTAGTTATGATAATTATGAGGTGTTTTGATGGATTAGTAATAATTATAATAGATTAAATGATGAAGTGTTGTTAATGATCATAATTTGATAAGTGATGGCGAACTAATGATGTTAAAGGTGATTATTCATAATCTTGGAATGAATAATGTGAAATGACTATAAGTACTAATTTGATTAATGTGTAGTTGAAAAATGATTATCATGATATCTAATTCAAGAAGTATGAATTTGGTATTGATAATTGGAATTGTTGATATAAGTATATTTGAATGGTGTTATATACCTTTGAGACATGTAACTAACTTGTATTATTCTACTGTATTGTCAGATGTGCAGAAGGCTCAGTGATATTAGACTACTGAGTGGATGCCTGAGGTGGTTGGTGAGTGGATCTCTAATCCTCAGTATAACTTGGTTGTAACGAGTTTGGTTACAACAAGTAACATATTATTACTATTATAGTTGCCATGATGATTATTATAGTTAGTAATAATATGGTTGATATAATAACGTTGACCTGATGAATATGTGATTTGTTGATTATGTGATCACTGGACTTGTTGTTGGCCTTCGGGCATCAGTTGTTAATGAGGTCAACGAGTTGTTGAACTGTTGGTTGGGCTAGTCGGTTATTCAAGGTTTAACACACCTCCTGTGTTAGTTGAGAATAACCACTAGCTATCGGTCTCGTCCGTTATGGCCATACGGATATGGTTGGGTAAGTGTTCTTGGGGAGCCTCCCGGGTATTATGGTTATCCCCAGAGCCACCGATGCCTCATTATGAAGTCCGTTGCTTGTTGAATAATTGCTTTGATGATAAGTTGACCAGTTGAACAGTTGCCCTGTTGCTTTGCTAAATGGTGGTATTGTCTACTTTGTTGGTTATGTGTTAATTGTTGTATGCAAAGTTGTTGAGCTAAGTTAGCCTGTTGTTTAGTTATCTACTCACTTAGCTTTATGCTAATCCCCCACATTAACACTTCTTGCAGGTTTTGGCTTTAATTTGGGTGGGCAAGAAGTTGGACTAGAAGGAATGTTTGACTACGAGGCTCTACTCTGATAGTTAATTTGTATAAAATAATGTTTCATCATGTTTTTATATAATACCTCGGTTGAAGAAATTATAATTTTGAAAAGGTGAAATTTTATAGCATTGATAAAAGGATGTAAATTATTACTATCTATTTGGACTTACGCTTCCGATTTACTATATTTAAATGATAGAAATTGAGGGGTGTTATAAGTTGGTATCAGAGCATAGGTTTGGGCGAATTGGACATTGCAAAGTGTTCAATCCCAAATCTATGGTAGTGTCAAGTCAAACATTCCTGGGAGTGCGGGATTAATAGTTGCATGAGAAATTAGTTGTTGAAAAAGTACTAACCTATAACATGTTGCAAAAGTGTTGTTTTGTTGCAGAGACGGAGGAATGTGAGAAACCGAAGGGTATTCTCAATGATTCCTCAATACTTGTGGGCTTAGATATATCAGGTATTTTCTAATAAGCTTGGTGTATTTAATAAGCTCGAATTGTTTGATTGGACATGATATGATTATTAGTAGAGTATATTGGATAAAACTGCTATGATTTCTCAGTGATGAATCCTTGATAATAGTTGCTTGTAAATCTGATGAGGAGATACTAAATGAGATGTTTAACATCATAAAAAGGTGTAGTATATTGTTGAATTGAGTATACACATTATTGAATAAGTTGTAATAGTGCTATTATGTGAATTTGGTGTTTCGAGGTTATAATGTGACACCGATGGTGGAAGTAAAGTTGTTTGACTTGGTAAAGTCAAAGAAGTGTATAATGGGTGTTAAATTAGTGAACATATTGGTTGAAACCCAAATGGGTTGTTAAAAGTGCCCAATGGGTCACTTGATGGTTAATGTCACACCCCGCCAAACGGTAATTACAATTACGTAGAGTGGTTTGCGGAAGCTTAGTGACGTGGTGGGGGTGCGAGCAGTCAAACAACCAACAGATACATACATACTCAGAGCATATGATTATCGCAGAACGAATATAGATTAAGATGCCATTAGTTAAAGTTTTACAAAAGGTTACCACTTGAAAAGTGGTAACAGTAATATTAGTAGTTGAAATCAGTATTTCATAAAATACATAATATCAAAAGTAGATTTCATAGGTATGACTGCAGTAGTTGCAGTTATACAGAGGAAATCCATGTGTCCCAAAAGTAGTGGCATCCTAACAAGTCCAGGGTAGTCCGTCCTGATATGTATGCAGATCTTACTTACGCTGCTAATTACCTGAAACACATAGAGTAAAACGTCAACAAAATTGTTGAGTGAATTCACAAGTTTGTTCGTTATGTAGGAAACACAAGTTAAACATTTAAGAATAACATTTCCAATAAGTGTTGTTTATCAAGTAGGAAACACAAGTTATTAACGAGTAACATTTCCAATATCAGTTGTAGTTGTAGTAGGAAACACAAGTTATTAACAAATAACATTTCCCAAATCAGTTATCAGCAGGAAACACAAGTTAACCTAAATAAGGATTAACATTTCCAAATCAGTGTACGTAGGAAATCACTTCCTAAACAATAGTTTTGTGGGAATATTTAGACGGTGATCCCTTGAAAGGTGAGCTAAACCTGTCAAGTAAGGTAACCCGATCTAACCCTATAACCAAACCACAACCCTAATCTGTTGTTGTTTGCCATGCTGGACAATTAAGTATACGCTCCCAAATCCGTAGGAGGGTCGTCACGGCGATAGTACTATCTGTATACTCAGTGGCTAGAGTCACCTAGCTAATGGTTATAGTCTGTAGCCATAAGGTCTTTTATGCACTACATCGTTCAGCCTAGATCCGTACCAAGATTCGTTGCCTAAATTCCCAAAATAGTTATGAAAAACATTTCTTAAAAACATAGTTCAAATAGTTGTGTGAAATTCCCTTTCACAAATAGTTCAAGTATGAAGTACCCCTTCATAAACAGTTTAAGTAAATACTTACAGTATTTAATCAGTCACAACATGAAATCTCATTTCATCAATAGTTTAAGTAAATACATCAAGTATTCAAACAGTTGTCGCATGCAATTATACATACGATTTCTATGTTTTCCACCCCGAAGTTTTAAAACATTAAAACATTTAAAAGGGGTTTGTGAACTCACTGTGAGTGCTCGGATGTGAATGCTAGCGAGATAAGATAACGAAACCCAAATGTAGTCAACCTATACACAACAATGTATTAACTATAAGTACTATGTTAACTTACGTTAATAGTTCGTTTGTTTCAAGAAATTATCAATTTCTGAAGTTTGTGTATCTTGTTGATAATTGTTGTTTGGAAATATATAATATTATCCAAGTATTGTTCGTTTGTTAAATTGTCCGAAAGGTGTAAGTATATATACATATACTTATATATGTGAATACATATATTCTCGTATATATATATATTAGTTGTCGTCGTTGTTAATTATCGCGAATAAAACTTGGTTGTCGTTTACGTTTGTCGTATAGTTTGTACTAGATAATTCAAATCGTTCCCATAATATGTCGTTATATATATATTGTTCGTTAATATATATATATATATATATTTGTTATCGTATTAAGTTTTGTTGCGTTTTAATTGTCCGAAGTATTATGTCTCAATAATATGTCCGTCTAGTTCTAAGTCCCATGTCGTAGCATTCTGTACCATTAATTGTTTGTACATTATATTACAATGCAAAAGTCAGTGACTGGACCAAAAAGGGTGAATACGCCGTATTCTGGTGAATACGCCGGATTCGGGCCAAATCAGGGGAATACGCCGTATTCTGATGAATACGCCGTATTCATTCGAAAATAGGGGAATACGCCGTATTCTGGCGAATACGCCGTATTCATTCGAGTTTAAAAGGATTCACCGGATCCACCGATGATCCGTCGGATCGAGTGTGTCTTTTACTCGTTCATCGTTTTAGCCGAAGGTTTGTGTGCGGGTCAAGGGCAGGAATACGCCGTATTTAACTGAATACGCCGTATTCGAAGTTTCATAAATTGGGAATCCGCCGTATTCCCGTGAATACGCCGGATTCATCTGGGTTGTTCAAAGTGTTCGAGTTATAAATGGGGAATACGCCGTATTCGATGGAATACGCCGTATTCACCAATGTTTCAGCTGGGGAATCCGCCGTATTAAAATGAATACGCCGGATTCGACTAGTTCTTCAAAATCGTTTATGATTAACAATGGGGAATACGCCGTATTCGAAGGAATACGCCGTATTCCGAGTGTTTACAGCAGCTAGTTCGACTCTGTTACTTCTAAAACATACGAGTTTATATATGTAACCGATTTTTAATATGATCAAACACCTTAATACGTTATACAATCACTTTGTAACATGTTTTAACCAGTTTATAACAACTTTCACATATCTAAATTGTGATTTCAAGTTTTTGGTTCAAAAACCATTTTCAATATTTAAGCTTCAATCTTTCCATTTTTGTTGTTTATATGCATAGATTGTGATGTTTAAACATGTTATATAAGGAAATCAAAGAAATGGAAATCAAAGTTTGAAGGTTTCCTTACAAAGAAAATGTGAAGGTGGTGATGACCGATGATGATGAAGATGATGATTTGGTTGTTGTTCCACTGCTACTTGCTTCTGATCTTGTTTGAGTTCCTCCAAATCAAAGAAAAGAAAGAAAGAACAAAGATAGAAAGAAATTGGTGGTGAAGTGTGTGTGTGTGATTGTCGAATGATCACAGAGAAATGGGAGGGAGTATGGCTTTAAAACAAATCCTGTCTCTGCATTATTGATGTTAGGTGCCATTTTTGGCACCTCAATTTCGAGTACGGGTATAATTATAGCAATATAAAATTTAACATTTTATATTTTTATTTTGTAGATGCTCTCCTGGTTCGTAATATGTTTTCAGAATAATGAGGTTATCATTATTTTTGATAGTTGTACATTTTTGTACATTTTACTGCGCGTAGTTAATTGAGCGCCAATTTTCAGTAAATTTAGGATTTCATATTTTGAAGTAATGTTCTAACTTCTTCCAAACGAACGAGAAAATTTGTATTTTTTATGATTCGACGTCGTATGCGCGTTTTAGAATTGTTTCTGTTCGTGTTATAATACGTTTTATGTTAAACGTATATTTGAACCACTTTATCTATATGTTATAGATATATAAACACTCGTAATTAATAATCGAATTATTAATTATATATTTTGTCACCGACTTTCGTTATTTATTTTGTCGCATTCATTCGGACGCGTATTCGGTAACTTTTCAGCTAAAAATCGCGTAATTTTATAAATTACAATTTATGTAATACTTCATGTATTATTGTTTTGGGCTCGCTAGACTCACATCACATCAAAAGTTTATGTTAACACAATCGTAGGGAATTAGCGTAAGAAATGCATGTAATTAAGTATAATTATATACCTAATTTGGAGGAGTGTCACATTCTCCCCCCGTTAGTGAAATCTCGTCCCGAGATTTAAGTCGAGCCGTGAGTCTCGGTCACGCTCTCAAATAGGTTAGGGTATTTCTTTCGCATTTCATCCTCTCGTTCCCAGGTAAACTCTGGGTCATGTTTCGAGTTCCAACGAACTTTAACCAGTTTGATTCGTTTGTGTCGAAGTTTCTGCGTTTTAGAATCCATTACTTCAACAGGTTCCTCCACAAAGTTAAGTTTTGAGTCAATGAAGACTTCGTCAGGAGGAATGATAAGTGTTTCATCAGAAAGACACTTTTTGAGGTTACTTGGAAAGTATCGTGTATGCTACTAAGCTCTTGTGGTAGTTTGAGCTTATAAGCGACAGGACCAACCCTAGCAAGGATTTCAAACGGTCCGATGTATCGTGGGTTCAGCTTTCCTCGTTTGCCAAATCGTGCTACTCCTTTCCAGGGAGATACTTTGAGTAGGACTTTGTTGCCTACTTGGAACTCAAGAGGTTTACGGCGGTTATCAGCGTAACTCTTTTGTCGATCTCGTGCCGCTTTCAGTCGGCTCAATACTTGAGTTATTTTGTCAGTGGTTTCCTGGACAAGTTCGGGTCCAGATAGTTGTCTGTCATCTAACTCTGCCCAACAGAGTGGTGATCGGCACTTGCGTCCATATAACGCCTCAAATGGTGCCATCTGTATACTCGTGTGATAACTATTGTTGTAAGAGAATTCAGCTAGAGGTAGGTGAGTATCCCAGTTACCTCCAAAGTCTATCACACATGCTCGCAACAAGTCTTCGAGCGTCTGTATAGTTCGCTCACTTTGGCCGTCAGTCTGCGGGTGATAGGCAGTACTCATATCAAGTCGAGTACCCATTGCCTGTTGTAATGTTTGCCAAAAGCGAGAAGTGAATCGTGCATCTCTATCAGAGATGATGGATAGTGGCACACCATGCCGAGAAACAATCTCTTTAATATAGATTTTAGCTAGTTTCTCCATTCCATCCGTTTCCTTAATAGCGAGGAAGTGGGCTGATTTCGTCAATCGATCGACAATCACCCATATGGCATTTGCTCCCGATGCCGTTCTAGGTAACTTCGTAATGAAGTCCATTGTTATTTGCTCCCATTTCCACTTGGGCATTTCAGGTTGTTGCAAAAGTCCAGACGGCTTTTGGTATTCAACTTTTACCTTTGAGCAAGTTAAGCATTTGCTCACGTAGGTGGCAATGTCACGTTTCATTCCAGGCCACCAGTAGAAACCTTTCAAGTCATGGTACATCTTGTCTGCACCAGGATGTATTGAGTAATTGGACTTATGTGCCTCGTCCAAAATCAGCTTGCGTAACTCATCTACGCATGGTACCCAAATTCGGTTCATGAAGTACAACACCCCGTTGTCCTTTTTCTCGAGTTGTTTTTCCATTCCCTTCAAGGATTCATCCTTAAGACGTTCGGGAGTGAAAGCAAGTTCTTGAGCTTCACGAATTTGAGTAATGAGATTCGAATGGATTGTCAATCCCAAAGCTCGAACTCTTCGAGGTTTGATTCGTTCCTTACGACTCAGGGCATCTGCTACTACGTTAGCTTTACCCGGGTGATACTTTATTTCACAATCGTAATCGTTAAGTAATTCGACCCAACGTCGTTGTCTCATGTTAAGTTCTTTTTGGTCGAATATATGTTGTAGGCTCTTATGATCAGTGAAGATCGTACACTTTGTACCGTATAGGTAGTGTCTCCAGATCTTCAGTGCAAAAACAACGGCTCCCAATTCCAAATCATGAGTCGTATAGTTTTTCTCATGCACTTTTAGTTGTCGTGATGCATAAGCAATGACCTTTTCATTTTGCATCAGTACGCAACCCAATCCCTGATGCGATGCATCACAGTAAACAACAAAGTTATCTACTCCTTCAGGTAGAGATAGTATGGGTGCGCTGCTCAGTTTCTGCTTCAGTAGTTGGAATGCATTCTCTTGTTTCTCATTCCACTCAAATTTCTTGTCTTTTTGAGTTAATGTGGTAAGTGGCTGGGCTATCTTTGAAAAGTTTGCGATGAATCGCCTGTAATAGCCAGCTAGACCAAGAAATTGTCGTATTTCCGTTGGGGTTTTCGGTGCTTCCCAGTTGTTGATTGCCTCAATTTTGGATGGGTCTACGTGAATTCCCTTGTCATTTATCACATGACCAAGGAATTGAACCTCTCGTATCCAAAATTCGCATTTAGAGAACTTTGCATAAAGCTTCTCTTTTTGTAGTAGTTCGTGGACAGGCTTCAGATGTTGCTCGTGATCCTCTTTCGATCGTGAGTATACCAAGATGTCGTCAATAAACACAATGACAATTTTATCTAGATAGGGTTTGCATACTCTATTCATCAAGTCCATGAATACTGCTGGTGCGTTGGTCAGCCCAAAAGGCATGACTAGAAACTCGTAGTGACTGTAACGAGTCCTAAAAGCAGTTTTCGGTACATCCTCTTCTCGTACCTTAAGTTGATGGTAACCAGATCGTAGGTCAATTTTTGAATAATAACTTGACCCTTGCAGTTGATCAAACAGATCGTCAATGCGTGGTAACGGGTATCGGTTCTTGATAGTTACCTTGTTCAGTTCTCGGTAATCGATGCACATTCGCATAGATCCATCCTTTTTCTTAACAAACAAAACCGGAGCTCCCCAAGGGGAAAAGCTCGGTCGGATGAATCCCAAGTCTAGAAGTTCTTGCAGTTGCGTAGACAGCTCTTGCATTTCCGAGGGAGCTAGACGATAAGGTGCTCGTGCGATAGGTGCGGCTCCTGGCACCAGGTCAATGTGAAACTCAACTTGTCGTGGGGGTGGCAATCCCGGCAACTCATCAGGGAACACTCCTGGATAGTCGCGTACAATGGGCACATCGTCTATACGTCGCTCCTCGGTTTTCTTTTCTACAATGTGTGCCAAAAATGCTTGGTACCCCTTTCGGAGATACTTACTGGCCTTCAAGCACAAAATCATTTTTGTGGTACTTTTTCGTTTCTCACCTTGAACCACAAGTGTTTCTCCTGTTGACAGTGGTAATCGTACCAGTTTATCATGACATATGATCTCAGCGCGGTTCTTAGATAACCAATCCATACCGACTACAATGTCAAAATTTCCCAACTTAACCGGTAGTAAGTCTACTTCGAAGAGATGACCTTCTAACTCCAAGGTACATCCCGGTACTATTTCTCCTGATTCGATTAACTCACCATCGGCTAATTCTATGGTATACTTGTTGTCTAACTTACGGGATTCAAGTTCTAATAGTGGTCTAAATTCAGTAGACACAAAACTTAAATCAGCACCCGAATCAATTAACACAGAGGCATAATAGTTGTTTACGAGAAACGTACCAGTGACGGTGTTGGGGTCCTGGCGTGCCTCTTGTGCTCCGATCACGAATGCCCTTCCTTGGGCCGGTTGATTGTTGATGTTGTTGGCTCGGTTATTGTTGTTACCGCGGTTGTTGTTATTGAGCTTAGGGCATCGGTTACGGTAGTGTCCTTGCTCACCACATTCAAAACATCCCTGGTTTTGACGCTCAGTGTTTGCTCGTGGGGGAGGGTTAGTTTTGCATTCTCGGGTTCTATGTCCCCATGCCCTACAGTTTCCACAATACCCACACCCGCCTTCGTGGTGTCGGTTGCACTTATCACATTTGGGTTTGTTACCCATGTATGGTTTCGATTCGGTGGTAGTGGCAACATATGCTTTCGCATTTCCAGAAGATTTCTTGTTCTGCTGACCCTGACGATCAGTACCACTACCGTTCCACTTTCGCTTTGCACCACCAGAACTACTAACATCAGTACTGTTCGGTTCACCTTTTCCCGACACAGCTTTCTTAGTCAGATTTCCCATCCTGACTGCCTCATCAGTCAAACTTTGTGCTAGTGTAACAGCACTCCTGAAAGTGTCCGGTTTAGATGATGTCACCAGACTGTGGATTTGTGGTACCAGACCGAATATGTAGCGTTCGATACGCTTATACTCGGGAGTCACCATATGTGGCACTAGACGTGCAAGTTCCTGAAACTTAGTGGTGTACCCAGTAATATCAGCACCAATCATTGTGATGTTCCACAACTCTGTTTCTATTTTCTGCATCTCACTGCGAGGGCAGAATTCCTCCAACATCAGATTCTTAAATGTTCCCCATGACATTGAATAAGCAGCTGGTCGACCAAGTGATTGGATCTGACTGTTCCACCAAGTGAGCGCTTTGTCAGCCAAAGTGCAAGCAGCATACTTCACCATACAGTCAGGTGAACAGTCACTAATTTCCAATACTGATTCAGTTTTCTCTATCCAATGAATCATACCAATTGCACCCTCGGTGCCACGAAAAGAAATCGGCTTACAAGCCTGAAATGTTTTGTATGAACACCCTCGGTTAGCATTCACGGGTGTCTCAGTATTAACAGGAGTAGATCCACTGTTGTTAGCTCCAGGTTCACGACTACGGCTTGCCTCATATTCAGCAATACCTTCAGCTATTCTTCGTGCGATCATTTGTTCAGTGGTTTCGGTGGGTGGTGGTGGAGGCGTAGTCGTCTTTTGACTTGTTCTAGTGACTCGTCGTTTGGGAGGCATGATTCAGCTCTGCGATGAATAAAATGCAGAGTGTTAATGTTGAGATATTGAATGTGAATAGATCAAAGATTCCCATTTGATAGAAATGAATGACATGAAAAGATGAATGAATAGAATTTTACAACACGTGCCATACAACTTTGAAACACCCACATGTATCTAGCATAATATAATCACGTTGGCCAGGCGTCATTATATAATGTCCAATACATATTTCTTTTCATTGTCGTTTAACACTGTAAATTTCAGAGGTTCTCAAGAATAATCAATCATCAAGCTGTAAAATGTTTCAGGGTTTACAAGAGTTGGTCACAAAGTGTCGATAAAGTATAGGTTTAATCACAAGTCGACAGTTGTAAGAGGAAATAACATGGTTGATAATAAGCATAATGAATACGAGGCGTAAACCAAGCATACATTATATATTAAAGATCATAACGCTGTTACATGAGTTTAGTACAAAATGAGATGGGATTTCTAATATACCCATCGATGGTTAGCGTTATACAAAAGATAATGGGTTTCCTATACATATACCCATTTTACTAACAAAGTTTCATCCAACATACAGCTAGTCCATAACGAATACATACATATATTTCCCCAAAAGTAATAGTCTAATATGGTGTAGGCACAACCGCCATACACAGACCTAACGGAACCATGGGAAATACATCCTAACCGCAACCATCACTGCTGCAGTCATCACACACATACTGGCTACAATCTCTGACACCCTAGCACGCCTCTCTAACGCTGCAACGCGTGCACGGGTGGATGCTAGACTCTGCCAGTCTGTCAGGCGGTGAGTCTCCACAAAATCCATCCTCTGATGGAGCATAGCCATATCCATATCAGTACGGGAGGCATCGCTCAGTAACTCCATCACATCTCTGCTCCTGCTAGATGATATCCTAAACATGGTGTGGACCACAGCCACAAGGGTAGGCACAGTGAGCTCCAGAGGCTCACCAGTGAGATATGCAGATGGTGGTGAGTGGGAGGACTCTCCAAACTCAAAGGTCGAGGGAATACCCTCTAGTGATCTCCACTCACTCAATACTCGAGGCATCCAGTCTAGATGAGAAGGTCGGAGTCTCTTCTGTGGCGGCTCGACAACTGGAACCTCAGGCTCAGTCACTGGCGACTTATCGCGTGGCGCGAGTGGTCCCCTGGGAAAATCCCGAACACAGATCCTAGCTGTCATCCGAGGTACAGGCACACGGGAGGTACTCGCAACAGGAGGTGTAGAGGTAGGAGTGACCACAGGTGCGGTCGGAGGTGGTACTAAGTAAGCATCACTAGTGTCATCAGACATAGCTCTCACATGAACTGATGACTCATCCCCTACTGTAATCGCGGGACCCTCAAAAGTAGCCTCGGTCGGCTCTTCATCCGAAGCGTAAACATGGTAATGTGATTGACTAGACATACTGTGACAAAAGAAATGGAGTGTGGCGTGTCAGTCGTATGTTAGTTGTATGCAAAGTATGTATGCATGAATGCACAAATGTTCTAGCCAAGGCTATAGTCTAGGTCTCTAAGGTTTTCAGTCACCTAAAGACTTCTAGTTCGCTATAACCAATGTCTCTGATACCAAGTCTGTCACACCCCGCCAAACGGTAATTACAATTACGTAGAGTGGTTTGCGGAAGCTTAGTGACGTGGCGGGGGTGCGAGCAGTCAAACAACCAACAGATACATACATACTCAGAGCATATGATTATCGCAGAACGAATATAGATTAAGATGCCATTAGTTAAAGTTTTACAAAAGGTTACCACTTGAAAAGTGGTAACAGTAATAGTAGTAGTTGAAATCAGTATTTCATAAAATACATAATATCAAAAGTAGATTTCATAGGTATGACTGCAGTAGTTGCAGTTATACAGAGGAAATCCATGTGTCCCAAAAGTAGTGGCATCCTAACAAGTCCAGGGTAGTCCGTCCTGATATGTATGCAGATCTTACTTACGCTGCTAATTACCTGAAACACATAGAGTAAAACGTCAACAAAATTGTTGAGTGAATTCACAAGTTTGTTCGTTATGTAGGAAACACAAGTTAAACATTTAAGAATAACATTTCCAATAAGTGTTGTTTATCAAGTAGGAAACACAAGTTATTAACGAGTAACATTTCCAATATCAGTTGTAGTTGTAGTAGGAAACACAAGTTATTAACAAATAACATTTCCCAAATCAGTTATCAGCAGGAAACACAAGTTAACCTAAATAAGGATTAACATTTCCAAATCAGTGTACGTAGGAAATCACTTCCTAAACAATAGTTTTGTGGGAATATTTAGACGGTGATCCCTTGAAAGGTGAGCTAAACCTGTCAAGTAAGGTAACCCGATCTAACCCTATAACCAAACCACAACCCTAATCTGTTGTTGTTTGCCATGCTGGACAATTAAGTATACGCTCCCAAATCCGTAGGAGGGTCGTCACGGCGATAGTACTATCCGTATACTCAGTGGCTAGAGTCACCTAGCTAATGGTTATAGTCTGTAGCCATAAGGTCTTTTATGCACTACATCGTTCAGCCTAGATCCGTACCAAGATTCGTTGCCTAAATTCCCAAAATAGTTATGAAAAACATTTCTTAAAAACATAGTTCAAATAGTTGTGTGAAATTCCCTTTCACAAATAGTTCAAGTATGAAGTACCCCTTCATAAACAGTTTAAGTAAATACTTACAGTATTTAATCAGTCACAACATGAAATCTCATTTCATCAATAGTTTAAGTAAATACATCAAGTATTCAAACAGTTGTCGCATGCAATTATACATACGATTTCTATGTTTTCCACCCCGAAGTTTTAAAACATTAAAACATTTAAAAGGGGTTTGTGAACTCACTGTGAGTGCTCGGATGTGAATGCTAGCGAGATAAGATAACGAAACCCAAACGTAGTCAACCTATACACAACAATGTATTAACTATAAGTACTATGTTAACTTACGTTAATAGTTCGTTTGTTTCAAGAAATTATCAATTTCTGAAGTTTGTGTATCTTGTTGATAATTGTTGTTTGGAAATATATAATATTATCCAAGTATTGTTCGTTTGTTAAATTGTCCGAAAGGTGTAAGTATATATACATATACTTATATATGTGAATACATATATTCTCGTATATATATATATTAGTTGTCGTCGTTGTTAATTATCGCGAATAAAACTTGGTTGTCGTTTACGTTTGTCGTATAGTTTGTACTAGATAATTCAAATCGTTCCCATAATATGTCGTTATATATATATTGTTCGTTAATATATATATATATATATATATATATTTGTTATCGTATTAAGTTTTGTTGCGTTTTAATTGTCCGAAGTATTATGTCTCAATAATATGTCCGTCTAGTTCTAAGTCCCATGTCGTAGCATTCTGTACCATTAATTGTTTGTACATTATATTACAATGCAAAAGTCAGTGACTGGACCAAAAAGGGTGAATACGCCGTATTCTGGTGAATACGCCGGATTCGGGCCAAATCAGGGGAATACGCCGTATTCTGATGAATACGCCGTATTCATTCGAAAATAGGGGAATACGCCGTATTCTGGCGAATACGCCGTATTCATTCGAGTTTAAAAGGATTCACCGGATCCACCGATGATCCGTCGGATCGAGTGTGTCTTTTACTCGTTCATCGTTTTAGCCGAAGGTTTGTGTGCGGGTCAAGGGCAGGAATACGCCGTATTTAACTGAATACGCCGTATTCGAAGTTTCATAAATTGGGAATCCGCCGTATTCCCGTGAATACGCCGGATTCATCTGGGTTGTTCAAAGTGTTCGAGTTATAAATGGGGAATACGCCGTATTCGATGGAATACGCCGTATTCACCAATGTTTCAGCTGGGGAATCCGCCGTATTAAAATGAATACGCCGGATTCGACTAGTTCTTCAAAATCGTTTATGATTAACAATGGGGAATACGCCGTATTCGAAGGAATACGCCGTATTCCGAGTGTTTACAGCAGCTAGTTCGACTCTGTTACTTCTAAAACATACGAGTTTATATATGTAACCGATTTTTAATATGATCAAACACCTTAATACGTTATACAATCACTTTGTAACATGTTTTAACCAGTTTATAACAACTTTCACATATCTAAATTGTGATTTCAAGTTTTTGGTTCAAAAACCATTTTCAATATTTAAGCTTCAATCTTTCCATTTTTGTTGTTTATATGCATAGATTGTGATGTTTAAACATGTTATATAAGGAAATCAAAGAAATGGAAATCAAAGTTTGAAGGTTTCCTTACAAAGAAAATGTGAAGGTGGTGATGACCGATGATGATGAAGATGATGATTTGGTTGTTGTTCCACTGCTACTTGCTTCTGATCTTGTTTGAGTTCCTCCAAATCAAAGAAAAGAAAGAAAGAACAAAGATAGAAAGAAATTGGTGGTGAAGTGTGTGTGTGTGATTGTCGAATGATCACAGAGAAATGGGAGGGAGTATGGCTTTAAAACAAATCCTGTCTCTGCATTATTGATGTTAGGTGCCATTTTTGGCACCTCAATTTCGAGTACGGGTATAATTATAGCAATATAAAATTTAACATTTTATATTTTTATTTTGTAGATGCTCTCCTGGTTCGTAATATGTTTTCAGAATAATGAGGTTATCATTATTTTTGATAGTTGTACATTTTTGTACATTTTACTGCGCGTAGTTAATTGAGCGCCAATTTTCAGTAAATTTAGGATTTCATATTTTGAAGTAATGTTCTAACTTCTTCCAAACGAACGAGAAAATTTGTATTTTTTATGATTCGACGTCGTATGCGCGTTTTAGAATTGTTTCTGTTCGTGTTATAATACGTTTTATGTTAAACGTATATTTGAACCACTTTATCTATATGTTATAGATATATAAACACTCGTAATTAATAATCGAATTATTAATTATATATTTTGTCACCGACTTTCGTTATTTATTTTGTCGCATTCATTCGGACGCGTATTCGGTAACTTTTCAGCTAAAAATCGCGTAATTTTATAAATTACAATTTATGTAATACTTCATGTATTATTGTTTTGGGCTCGCTAGACTCACATCACATCAAAAGTTTATGTTAACACAATCGTAGGGAATTAGCGTAAGAAATGCATGTAATTAAGTATAATTATATACCTAATTTGGAGGAGTGTCACAGTTAAAAGGTTAAAGTGAGTAGTGGTCTGATTAAAAAGAAGGTTAAAGTGGCTTTAAGTCATAAAGATAGTAGTAAAAGGTGATGATAATGATTTGGGTAGTCAATGTGATTATTTTCTTAAAAGTGCCCATTTGGACCCCTAAACGGGGGGTATCTTTATGATGACCCGGCATGTAATTAACTCAGACATGTTACTCATAAAGTCATAATCATAAAAATTGGTAATTTAGCAATTAGCGCCATTCGTCATTTTATGTAACTGTGATTTACACAAGACCTGAGTGACTTCAGGTAAAACTCAAAATTGTGTTAGGAGGTGCAAAATGCACGCTAGTATAAATGGATTTTGACCAAGTTAAAAGACTGAATCCCAAACTAAGAAAAGCTACCTTGGCTCTAGTAATAATGCGTTTTTAGTGTATTTTTAGTACTGTATTGATTTAGTGTAATTTAAGAACTATTTTAGTTACGACCTGGTATAGCCTAGTGGTTGGCGTCATATTATCCTCACAAGAGATCTCATGATCAAACCTCACTAGAAGCATATTTTGGGGTGGCCAGGAAAAGGGTCGGAAACGGTCACAGGATAACCCTGTTAGGCCGCGTACATCTGAGTAAAAATGCTCGCCCTCCCCGAGTAACCTGAACAGGAAAAACTTCCTCCGTTTAGTTACGGACCCGCTAATTTTGTATAAATACATGTCCCATTCTGAACATGATAGACTTCTTTTCCATTTTATTTGAACTACAATAATGATGTATTACCATCTGAAAAGTGCAAGTACCACTAGAATTTTATCCTAACGGTATGTATGTGTATCTATCATGCTTTGAAGCCTTGAAGGTCTAAGTCCTAACTTGGATAAAAGTGTAAATTAGATATGTGTGTGAGTTTATGTAGATGATTAGCTATTTTGGAAAAAATTGTTACTCCCTTCATCCCAAATTATGTTCATCTTACTATTTATATTTGCTCCAAAATAGTTGTCCACTTCTAATAATAACTATAATTTAATAATTACATTTTCAATATTACCGTTACCTTTAAAACTACGTAAACCTCAAAAAAGATATTTAATTGGTGGTTAAAGGTTAAAATTGTCATTATACTAAGGTCATAGATGCATTTAATGTATTTTTCTTAAGATGCGTGTTTTCAACTCCCAAAAATCAACCGCTCGAGAAAGTAACCAAAACCCATCTATATTAAACGGACCAGATTTTAAGTCAACGTGATTTAACATTGTGAGAAAGCAAGTCAAAGACATGGGCATTAGACTCTCCGAAGGCCATATACATGTAAAATAACTACTCTTGTAATAATGCAATAGTATGCATATGCATAGAAAGTGAATAAATATATAAATAAACCATAAACCATATATAAATAAGAACACGGAAATAAACGCTTTACAAAACTCTAAACCCTAAATCATACTAAACCCTAAACCCTGCTAAACCCTAACCCTAAACCATGCTAAACCCTAACCCTATATCCTAAACCCTAAACCCTAGCCCTAAGCCTAACCCTAACCACAAATCAAATGTACAACCAATCACTAACACGTGTGTTACTAATTTGTAAAACCTACCAAAAAATGAAGAAAAAAAAAGTTGTCAAAAGTATGCCTTGAGGGACGGCAAATCGAAGAGGAGAAAACGTTGAATTTTATGGTGCAATTTTCATGATTTTTCGACTTATCGTTTGTGAGATATTTGAGTTTGAAAAATGTGGGGGAAATGGGTATTTGATGAAAATGAGTAGTTGAGATTGATTCCCCTATGTTGGTGCATATTAGTGTGTCTGTCAGTTGGTCTATCGAGTTGTAAGTGTCGTTAGTTAATCGTTATAGAAAAGTCATTTTTGTATATAGCGACACTTAAACTTTAGTAGTAGGCGACACTTGCCTTAGTGTCGCATAGCGTCACTTAGGTAAGTGACGCATGAAGGCAGCCACATGCGACACTAGACAAGTGACGCATGTCTTCCGATTTGAGTTAGTATATAAGCAAACCTACGGGTTTCTGGCTGGGGTTGACAAAACCCTAGCACCATTTGTCGACTAAGCAACCTTGTAAACAATCTGATACGCTACGATTATCAATACAAAGTAGTTTTTGATTCATTGATTCGATTTCGGTTTGCGTTTACATATTGTTTGTGTGATTGTTTGTTTCCGCCATTCAATCATTGTTATCAATCATCTAGATCCACAGCAAGGGGCACTCTCAACTGGTATCAGAGCCTCGAGGTGGTTTGATTGACATTGTGATCACGTATTAGTGTGTTTTCAGTTTGGTTCATGAAGAAAATCAAGAAAACTCATGGTTTTTGGATCGATTGGGTGCTAGACAGACGTTAGGAATCAAGATTTACAGGTTTCGTTCGTTTGGGATCGAAGAATTTTCGTTAGGGTTACGAAAATTCGATTTTTAGGGTTTTTGGGTGTTCACAGCCGTTTTTGCGTCACTCGCTGCGTCACTTCGGGCGACACTTAGTGTGAAACTCTGTAAGGTTTAATTAGGTATTAACCGACACTTAAGTGCGTCACTTAGTAACGACACTTGTGTGTTACGTGTCACTTACCAAGTGACGCCTGTTAGTACTTTCCGTCACTACTTTGCGTCACTCATTAGCGCCACTTAACTCAGTGCGTCACTCAAGTGCGTCACTTATTAACGACACTTGTGTGCTACGCGTCACTTGCTACTAGTGACGCCAGTTAGCATTGTGCATCACTTATACGCGTCACTAACCTAGTGTCGCTAGTCTTTGCGACACTTCGGTGCGACACTAACCTAGTGTCGCCTTTATTGCTAATCAGTTTTTTGTTTTCGTGTTTAAGTCTATATTTCAGGCATCTCTAAATGGCTCAAGAAAGAGATAATCTACAAAATATCAGAGACATGCTTAAACAAAATAATGATCTGGGAAGCAGCAATAAACCTCCTCTGTTCTCAGCTGACATGGACTATGCTTACTGGAGATCTAGATTCGAACAATATGTAGACTTCCATTGTCCTGAACTATGGGGCCCTCTTACGGAACGGTATGAGAAACCAGTTGCTGAAGGTAATTATAGAGGAGTCCCTCCTGCTAAGACATACAAGGCTATGACTCCTGAAGAACGGAAGGAGTATGATATTGAAGGGAAAGCTCACTCAGCTATTTGCATGTGTTTGACTCATGATGTCTTGAGATTATTCAAGCATCATGAAACAACTTATGATCTCTGGAAGGCTATTGAAACCAGATGTGGTGGCAATGAGAAATACAAGGAAGCTAAGCTGGAGCTAATCAAGAAGCAATATGATCTGTTTGATATTCTTCCAAATGAAACTGCTTCTGTGTTGTTTACTCGATACTCACAGGTTGTCAGTGAGTTGACTGAAGGGGGTTATACCTTCACTGAAAGTGAGATTAATAAAAAGCTTTTGGATGCACTGCCAAAAGCATGGGATATTAAAGTCCAATTTTTAAAGGAAAGTGAAGAGTTAAGTACGATGAAGTTGAATGATTTGATTGGGATACTTCAAGCTCATGCAATGGAGTTAAAGAAGAAAGAGTGCAAGTCAGGAGGCTTTGTTCAAAATCCATCTCTTTATGGTGGAACGGTAAATTCAGGGAAAACCTATGGTGGAATGGCTTTTGTGTCTGATATAACTTCACAATCAAACTCTACTGGTGTTCACTCGTCAGTTTATTCAGCTGGAACCACAAGGTTCCCAATCTCAACAAACCCCTATTTCACCAGCTATTGAAGAACAAGCTGCCATCTATACAGCTTTTCTTGGTTTCACAACCAAACACCACACTGGAGCTGACTAAGGAAGATTATGGTCAGCTGGATGATGATGATCTTGAGCAAATGGATCTGAACTGGAATATAGCCATGATCACAAGGAGGGTACAAAAATTCTTGCAGAGGACGGGGCGCAAGAGTTTGGAAGGAGATGGTAAATCTGGATTTGGTTTTGATAAGAGCAAGGTTCGTTGCTATAATTGCCAGAACTTGGGACATTTCGCCCGAGAATGTGAGAAACCTAAGATGCCACCATCAGGTCTCACTAAACCATCTCCACCCAAGACTCCGGAAAAGGAAGTACCAAAGACTGGAGCTTCTGATGCTCTAGTTGTGTTCGATCCTACAAATCTTGACTGGACCGCTCAAGCTGAGCAGTATCAACATTGTCTAATGGCTCACATCATAAATGAGGTACATGATGAACCTGAGGAACCGACAAACTGTGTTTCATGTATTACTTTAACTGCTTCTTTAAAGATTTGTCAAATAGACAATGAAAACTTGAGAGAAAAGGTTGTTAAACTTACTGAGTCAAATAAGTTTTTAAAAGCAAATGAAAAACTTTATGATAAGAAAATCGAGGCTCATAAGTTAGACACTCAGACTTTTAAATCAAAAGTTTTTAGTCAACAAGATGCTATTAAAAGCTATCTAACAGAAATTGATTTGTTGAATAAAGAACTTACTGAGTTAAAGTCTAAGTCTGCGAATTTTACACAAAGAATCTCAAGTTTTTCAAACTCTCTTGACGTCTTCGATGAAATCGTTAACAAGCTAAGGACGGATACAAATAGTAAGGCGGGACTCTGGTATAACACAGTCCCACCCCCTACTAACCACTATCCTCTGCCTGTTAAGGAAGGCACCGAAGAACTTGTAGCTGACTACTCATCATGGCCAGCTACAAAATCTAAAGAAGCAAAGAAGCAGGCAAAGGAGAAAACGAAAAGGCCAGAGTATCCTTTGCCTAAGTTTGTTAAGTCTGAAAGTGCACCTCCAGTTAGTGATCCGGAGGTTGTTGAGATTGAGGATATTACTGAACAGGAGTATCCTAAGGTTAAAAAGGTTGAAGTTAAAGCTGTGAATGTAATTTTACAAAATGAACCTGAGGTTAAGGTTCAAAAAGGAAAAGAAAAGGTTTCGAAAGAGAATTCTCAAACTTTACAGACACCTGTAAAGATTTTGAAACGAAATGCAATTGTTAATAATGATAAAGTTTCTCATGACAAACCTTCTACTTCAACCATTCAACCTGAGCAAGCACCACTTAAAACTTGTACAAAATGTGCATGTTCAAGAAATGCTTATTCACCTCCTCCAGTAAATCCTCAACCTCAACCATTTGTTGAGAAGCGTTCCTGTTTCTACTGCAAGAAACAGGGACATTTAATTCGTGATTGTCCCAAGCTTTCTAATCACCGCTATGGGAGAGATATACCTAGAACATCTTTTTATAAAGATTCGTTTTCACAATCTTCACCTAGGCATTATTCCAACTCTCCCAAGCCGGTTGAGAAGCAAAGTAATGTTGGGCAAAAACCTTTGCCAAAACAAAAGCCTGAAATTACTCTCAAACCAACTTCCGAACCATCTAAAGTTTGAAAAAGAAAAGAGTGTGCTGTTGACTCTTATGTCGTCAACAATAACCCATCAGATGAAAATTCTGATTTGTTTAAAAATAAAATTATGTCTGATGTGATTATTGTTGATGACCTCGGTAGACCTAAGTCTGTAAAGGTTTGGGTCACCGTTTCTCACTAATCTCCTTATTTTTATGTGTTGCAGCAGTCTGAACGTGTTAAAGACAGTAAATGGTATATGGACAGTGGCTGCTCACGACACATGACTGGCGATGTGTCTCTTCTTGTGGATATTAAACCATACGCAGGAGGATATGTTGCCTTTGCAGGAGATACCTGAGGAACGATTTCTGGTCGTGGAACGCTAAATAATGGGAAAGTTAGCTTTGAAAATGTGAATTATGTGGAACAACTCAATCACAACTTGCTGAGCGTTTCACAAGTATGTGATAAGGATTACACCACTGCATTCACAAAATCTGAATGTGTGATATTGAAGTCGGGTTTTGTCATTCCTGAGGAATGGGTGCTAATGCGAGCACCAAGAAAAGATGACACCTACATTCTAAATATGCGAACTGTTGAGACAACTAACGAGTATACTTGTCTCCTTTCAAAGGCTTCGGAAAAAGAATCACTTCTTTGGCACAGACGGATGGGACATATTCATTTTCGCAAAATGAATTTTCTTATAAAGAATGATTTGGTAAATGGAGTTCCAAAACAGTCCTTTTCTTTAAAGGATGACTGTATTTCTTGCCACAAGGGCAAACTCCACAAAAAGTCCCATAAGTCTAAGACAGTGAATTCTATTGCTGCACCACTGGAACTCTTACATATGGATCTGTTTGGTCCCATTTCTACAAAGAGCATTGGTGGTAGATCTTACTGCTTGGTAGTTACTAATGACTAGTCAATATTTTCGTGGGTTTATTTTCTAGCTTCAAAGGGTGAGACTGCGGATATTTTGGTTTATCTGTTGGATAAGTTGGCAAATTTGTGCAACTTAAAGGTGAAGAGACTGCGCAGTGATAATGGAACCGAGTTCAAGAACTCTACTCTCGAGTTATATTGTGCTGCAAAAGGCATTGATCATCAATTCAGTGCTCCAAGAACTCCTCAACAAAATGGAGTTGCAGAACGTAAGAATAGGACTATCATCGAGACAGCTCGGACTATGCTAGCTGATTCAAAGTTACCTATCATTTTCTGGGCTGAGGCAGTTAACACTGCTTGTTATGTTTTGAATCTGGTGCTCAAGGTTAAGAAGAAGAACAAGACATGTTACGAACTTTTTAATAACCGTAAGCCAAATCTGCAGTTTCTAGAACCATTTGGGTGTCCGTGTTTGATTATGGTTACAAAAGAAAAAGTCTCAAAGTTTGATGATAAAGCTGTTGAAGGGATTTTTCTTGGCTATTCGGTAAATTCTCCGAATAAAAGAGTTTATAACAAATCAACACACCAGGTAGAGGAGCATTTTGAGGTAAAATGTTTGCGTTATACGGATCCTCCTCAAGGAATGGGTCCGGATTGGTTTTTCAATTATGCGGATGTCTTTAACTCTTTCAACATACCTGAAGTAGATCAAGAGGAAGAGTTGGTCACCCTACTTCATGGAATCGGTCTCTCTCAAGAGACACCCGATCCTTACTTCAAACCATCTAACCCAAACCCTGAATCGGCATCCAATCAAACATCTGCCTCAAAACCCACTCCAACACCCACCACAACACCTACTCCAACACCCGCATCCACATCTACACCTTCACCAACACCCACAACTAAACCATCTCCCACAACACCATCTTCTGATGCTCCTTCTACTTCTAAAACTATCTATACAAAGGAGCTTCCTTTTGATCCAAACATGCCTTCATTAGAGGAAGAGGAAGAAGCAGAGACAGACTATTCTCGGTTCTATACTCAAGAAGAAGAAGATGATGAAGCATCACGGAATCTTTTCTTTAACCGAAACTGCTATTATTTTAGAGAAAGAAGATGCTCATGCTTCTGAGGGAGATTTGAACAACTTGGATTTGGTTCTTGTGCCGGATACCATTCCAGTGACTCGTGTACATAAGGATCATCCCATTGAAAATATTATTGGTGATCCTCATGCTCCAGTTCAAACGCGACAACAAGTGAAGCAGACTCTAACTCAGCAACTTTTGGGTCTTGTCGCTAACATAAATTCTTGTCATCTATCTCAAATTGAACCAAAGAAGGTTGAAGAGGCCTTAAAAGATCCATCCTGGGTCGAGGCCATGCAAGAGGAACTGCTGCAATTTGAGAAGTTGCAAGTCTGGGAAATAGTTCCATTACCCAAGGGTGCCCACCTAACTGGCACTCGTTGGGTATATCGAAATAAGATGGATGATCGGGGCATTGTGATTCGTAACAAAGCACGTCTGGTAATTCAGGGCTTCAGTCAAATTTAAGGTTTGGACTATGATGAAGTATTTGCCCCTGTTTCTCGCTTGGAGTCCATTCGTATTTTCCTAGCATACGCATCCTTCAAAGGATTTTGCGTTAGTCAACTTGATGTGAAAAGTGTTGTTCTGTATGGACAAGTAGATACCGATGTGTATGTTAAGCAGCCTCCAGGTTTTGAAGACCCTTCTCATCCGGAATACGTCTGCAAGTTGAACAAGGCATTATATGGTCTTCACCAAGATCCGAGGCTTTGGTGTGAGAGGCTTACTACGCATCTGATAAAGCATGGTTTCGTTAGGGGCAACATCGATAGCACTCTATTCATTCTTAGAGAACAGTCTGGGGATAGAGAAGATATGTTACTCATGCATGTTTACGAGGATGATATTATCTTCGGTTCTACAAACGAGGAAATGTGCAAGAACTTCGAGCAAATCATGAAGTCTGAATTTGAGATGAGTGCGATGGGGGAGCTCACATTCTTTTTAGGTGTACAAGTTGAGCAGCTTTCTAAAGGTATCTATATACATCAGTCAAAATATGTCAATGACATGTTGACTAGGTATGACTTGCTCAATTGTAAAACCTATGGGACTCCTATCGAGCTTAATCACAATCTTAGACCTGCTGAGGATGACGAAGATTGCAAAGAGAAGGACTATCGTTCTATGATAGGTTCCCTTATGTATTTGACTGCCTCTAGGCCGGACATTGTGTTTGCCGTGTCAGTGTGCTCATGCTATCAAGCTAAGCCAAAGGTGTCTCATATGAAGGCGGTAAAGCAAATTTTCGGTTATCTCAGAGCTAGACCCACTCTTGGTCTTTGGTATTCAAATGAGAAAACTTTCACTCTTACTGCCTATTCGGATTCAGATCATGGCGGATGCAGCATAGATAAGAAGTCAACTACTAGGGGATGTCAATTTCTAGGATCGCGTTTGGTCTCTTGGTAGTGCAAGACGCAGACTACGGTTTCTCTTTCTATAGCAGAGGCTAAGTATGTTGCTGCTGCGAGCTGTTGTGCCCAAGTTCTTTGGATTCAGCACCAACTACGCGATTACGGGTTACTTCTTACTATGACTCCTATTCACATAGATAACACTGTTGCCATATCTATCACACGTAATCCCGTACAACACTCTAAGACTAAACACATAGAACTTAGGTTCCACTTTATACGGGATTGCTATGAAAAACACCTGATAGACCTGGTCCATATAGACACCCTAAAGCAAAATGCCGACCTTTTCACAAAAGCTTTTTCGCGTGCTCGATTTGATGATCTGATCAATATGATTGGTTTAAGGTTCTTTTTAACCAAAAAGTGATTTGTGACTTGGAAAGTTAGTTTTTGTATATATTTTTTTATGTGTGTTTAAAAAAAAAAAATGGCAACAGCCACTCTTTATACTCTTTAGTATTAAAGAAATGCACGGTTGCTACATTTTTAAATAGACGTTGAGTTGTGTCTGTAAACAACTTGGGATATGATAGTACATCGGGTGACATGCACAAAATGGAATTTTAAGGTTTATCTTGGATGTGTCAGTAGGTTTATCTGACATATTTAAAATAGTTTTTATAAAAATTAGCTTCATCATACGATGTATTGGTAGACATGATACACACCGGTCTCTGGGTTATTAAGAAGTAACTTAAATACATGTCTATGATCTTGTGGTAAACACCTTGTGATGTATGACTCTAAGTCTTAATTCCTTAGCGTAGCTTGACATACTTCTATTTTTGGATCGTATATCTGAGATCTTTTGGGGGAGTATACTGATTGTTTCCTCTGTTGTACGTAAGTACAGACCTGGTCTCAATTCAGTTTACTCTCAAAACTAAGCAAACGTGAGTCAATGTACTTGCAAAGTCTTAAATACTAAGATACTGATCAAGGTCGCCAATTGAATAAAACAAGTTTGGTTTGACTGCGATCGGTTTTTCTTAAACCTGAATCAAGTGTATGTTGCTCTGTTGTGCGTAAGTACAGACCTGTCACCGCTGGCTTGATTCTTAAAATTGATCATCTTATATTCTTTCTAAATTTAGAAACTATGTTCATGTCTGGGTTACAGGGGTATGTCTATGGTGGGGACCACGGTGAAATATTCATACTAACAATAAAAGGTTAGCTCACAGACACGGATGTAACATGTTTAGATGGACAAACAATACCAATAATCGTCCTGAAATAACTTTTACAAAAGGTGTTTTAAGTGTGCCAAGTAAATTTAAAATGGACAAATATACTGATAATCGAAATAACACTTACTATTCCTAATAATTGCATGTTATTCCGATATGATCCCTAACCAGACTCAATCAACTCCGTCACCAAAAAGAATGTACTAAGTTCGGTTTTGTATTTGTAATTTTGCGTTAATTTTGGGTTAATTCATTTTATTTTTGGTTTAATTTTGTGTTATAACCAAGTCACATTTATTTTCAAAATTGAGTACCACGCAAAAGCTCAACAAAATTTCAAAAAAATTTTCACCAAGTGTCATTATGCGTCACTTACTAAGTGACGCTACCAATGACGCACCAAGAGACGCATTAAGTGTCGGGGTGAGTGACGCGTATTAGGGTTTCGGTATAAATACTTCCCAAACCGACACTCTATTCACCACAACACTATTCAATATCCGTCACTTATACTGTCCCTTACACTATCTGTGCGTCACTTCGACTGGTGCGATTTTTCGATTTGTTTGTGGATTTCTAGCCTGTATTCGTTCAATCGGCCTACATATTCTTGTTCATCGCACTCATACGCATCTATTGGTATAACTTTCAACCCTTTTCATTACGTATTCGGTGTTTAATCGTATATTAGGGTTACGGGTTTTAGGGTTTGCCGAAATCCCGCGAATTGGGGTTTGGTTTGTTAATGTTTTGTGTTTATATTTGGTGTGTTTTGAACGTTTTGCTAATGCGCACACTTTAGTAACAATGTTTTGCAAAAACCCCAATTTTTGTTCTTCGTGATTTCTGGGTTTGAACAGTGACGCGAAGATCTTCATCGTTGCGTCACTTCGTACGTCACTTCCAGTAAGTGACGCTATTTGGTAATTTGATAGGCTTACCGTCACTTGTACCGTCACTCATCATGAGTGACGCCTTTATATGCGTCACTTATTTAAGTGACTTCCCTAGTGCCGCCTAGGTCTACACCGTCACTTATACCGTCACTCTTCTGAATGACGCCCTTTTGTGCGTCACTACCTCAAGTGACTCCCTTAGTGACGTTTAGATTTTACCGTCACTTGTTAACTGACGCCTTGACTGCCGCATACTTTTGAACCGACACTTTCAAAGTGTCGCCTTAAATGACGCATAGTGTGGCACCGTCACTTACACTAGTGACGCCTTGTATGCATCACTTACCTCAAGTGACGCTTGATGTGATTTCTGATTTTATTTCACTGTGCCATGCGACACTCCCTGAGTATCGGTACTTCTTCATGCGTCACTTACTGAGTGACGCCTAAAATCAGAATTTTCACTTTGTTTGTATTTTTGAGCTTATTCTGTAACGACATTTCTGGTTATCTTTTCCGTATTTTAGCTTACAGATGGCAGCCCTTCAAGATTATTATCGCCGAACCAATACTCGCCACAATATTGTTGCGTTTCTGGATTCAACACACAAGAATTCAACCCCGTTTCGGCTGATGATCAATTTTCTCAGATGATCCAGGATTCATCATGCTATCACAACCACTACTCCAGTGTATATGAATCAGGTTGAGGAATTTTATGACCACGCGCTTATAAGAATAGAGAATGATGTACCGAGAATCATATCTACTATGTTTGGGCGAGAGATTGCGATTACTGAAGATTCTATTCGTCGCGTCTTGCAGTTCAACGACACGCACGAGATGCCAACCCTGTTCGAGACAACTTTTATTTATGGAGGTCTTCAACGGATGGGCTATCCCGTGGATCAGCTATCTGATTTCAGGAAACAGTATCTTTGCAGGGTTTGGAGATATTTGTGCCATATTGTCATCGTTTGCTTATCTCCACGGAAAGGTGGTTACGATGCTGCGAGTTACTCAACTCTATCTTTGATGTTGGCTTTGGTGTACAACAAGCCATATAATTTCAGTGGTTATATCTTCGGGAATATGGTTGAGAATGTTAGAGCTGGAAAGGATAAATGGTTGCTTTATCCACGGTTTCTTCAATTACTTCTGAATGATTTGGATTTGGGTATTGCTCTAAATCAGCAGTCTCTATTGGTTCCGATGCCGATGCTGTTACGAGTCTTCAATGACTGCAAACTTCCGCCTAAGGATTCCGCGGTTTTACCGGATCGTGGACTGTTCGGGCACATAGTCGATGAAAACTATGTTGCGCCGCCGAATGATGGGTTGAGGATGTTGTTCCCCCACCGGTCAATGAAGAAGATTTGGTTGAAAATCAGGTTGCTCAAGATTTGGATGATATTGATCAGGTTGAGTGTGTTGAACCAGAGGATGATGATGATGGTGGACCCACACCACCCGACTCTGAGGGTGATGTGCTGTGACACCCGGTCAAAATAACCCAAAATTTGGTCCCAATTTAAACTTTTAAATCACGTATTACATACGTGTTAACACTTAAGCATTCAAGTATTACATATATATGTATATATATAATCCGAAACGATTATTTAAATAATCGCAAATACACGAATTTAACAAAACATGGAAACTCAAAATGAAAGCGAGCGAAAAACATTTTTACATCAAGTATTATTATTAAGAATAATAATTACATACTCAGTTTGAAATTTAAATACATTTTAGATACAGAAAACTATCCGTACATTTTGAGTAAAACAAAGATACAATTTGATACATCCGTAAAAACATTTTTATAAAATGTTTCAACTAAAAACTTATACGATTCTATTTTTAGAAAATTATCATTTTAAAAGATTATACTAAATAACGATCGGGTACGCGAACACGGGTCGGGAAATACCCAACCACCTCAATAATTGAGGCCGGTTATATCAACCGACCTCAATTATTTATCACTCACACGCACACATTTGATCACTCTCGGCTCTCACTCTCTCTCGATCTCTATTTCATTTTAACAACAACAACAAAGATCAGTAACATCATCATCATCATCTAGCTTCAAAAATCATCATCTTCATCATCGGATCATTCTCATCATCATCCTCACGGTTTCAAATTTCGCTACGTAAGAACACTTATCAATACTCGTTAATTTTATGTTTATAATACATTACATAGCATGTATTAGCTTTGTATTAGGTTGTTGTATGCGGAAATAGGATTTAGAACTGGTTTTGGATGTTTTCTGCAAGAACAGACTCGAACCAGACCTCCGAATACGGCGTATTCAAGGGAATACGGCGTATTCCCTTCGAAACCATTGAATACGGCGTATTCAAACCAATACGGCGGATTCCCCCGTTATATTTCATAATCCAACGGATCAATAAACTAGCCCTGCGAATTCTAGCTAAAACAGAAAAAATAAATTTTCGAAAACGTCGACGATTTAACAACTTACAACAGGGTAGCTTCTCGATGAAAATTTTATTATAACGGATTGGGCTCAAATTCGCTCGGTCATTCAAAAACAACCCAATGATCAAGGCTAAGTACCTTAGCCTTGTCAGTTTTAGGCCATCCGGGGTCGTTTGGGGGCCGAAAATGGCAGATTACTGTTTTCAGACTCGTACCAAATTTTGTAAACTCAAACATAAACATTAAACAATACATTGGATAATCCATTTACTCATTAGAATCTCGCGTGTTTAGGACTCTAAGGGATTTCAAAGATTGTCTATTCCACGTCGAATATATTCATTGCTCGGATTGACTCAGGTGAGTCTCACGGCCCCATTTTCAATGTTTACATGTTTTAATAATTGGGGGAGATGCAACACAAATTGTTTTCGTGATCACTGGTATTCGGTTAGTTAATTTAGTATTAACTCAAGTTATCTGCATTGTTACTTAATTCGGTTAATCACATTGGTTACATTGCTCGATTATCATTGTTGTCTTGATTTTCATTGTACGGTATATGCACGAGTGTTTTAATTCGGTAAAAGTCCTCAACAGTGTATGATTCATTAACTTAATAAGGCGCGATTACTAAAGGATAGTACTATCATGGGAGTGACGTCCCCGTCCGGGTTGCTAGCTACAACCAAGTTAAAAACGGGCACTTTAGTAATTGTCATGGGTGTGTCACCAAATCGGGAGGCAAAGATCGGGTTAGGCTTTGAATCATAGCTCAGTGCAATACAAGTGTCGGTTATATCATGGGTCGGAAACCTTAATAGGTTTATCATTGTTCGGTTACATTGTTTATCATTGTTCGGTTTACATTGTTTAATTATCGTCGGATAATCATGTTGATCACATCAATGTTTATATTAAAACCTGTGAGATTCACCAGCTTTATAGCTGACCTTTTAGTGTTGTATTCTCAGATACTCATCAACAGTAGGAATGGCCTACAGGATAAGCTAGCTATCACGAGTCGCATGCATCCATTTAGACATGAAGATTTTCTTGCATTATATTTTGTATAATGGTTATGTATTAAAATCTTCTGAAATCATTTTGCGAACTCACTACTATGTTTCAAACTTATGACTTAAACTTTGTACTACTTTTGAAAACTTATGTAATGTAATATATTTTCTACAACGTCTCATTTAGAGTCGTTTGCTTTTAATCTTGGTGTTTGATATTTGATTAGTGACACCCAAAACTCGCTTCCGCAAAGCTTAATTTTGGGGGTGTCACATGTGCCTCCTCCAAATACTTTGGATGCTATACAGTCAGTTGATCCTCGACGCTTTAAGCGTATTTTGCGACGGATATCTGAAGGAAGGGTTCATGTACCTCCGAATACTGGAAAGCGACCAGATGGGTCTTCTCCTTCTTATGCTGATCTACCACATAGAAGACGCCAGATGTAACACCCACCAAATTAGGACTAGTGATTAGTGCCTAATCAATAGTTAATACATGTAATTAGTTATGTGTTAGACTAATTTGTGTATCAAATATTATATATTGTTGAATATATACAAGTATGCGATTTGATTAAATCGTACAAGTTCCAAATCGAATATAATTCGGTTCAATTGAATACGGACGTTGGTGAACAATTTTATTAAATAATATAATATTATTTAATAACACAATTATATTCAAAATATTATTTTTATAATATTTCGTATCCATTTCGTATCGTACAAATAAAATTTACGCGATTAAAATGTAAACGCACAAACAAAACGAAACAATTTAAGTTATATTATATAACTCAAAAATTTAGTATTTAGCTAAATACTTCAATGAAAATATTGGATAATTATTCACATTTTAAAACGTATATTTAAAAGTAACTAATATTAACTAAACGCTTAAATAATCGGGAAAACGAACACCGCACGGAGCGCGAATACACGGAGTAAAAAGTGGAGACCCACACCTCGGTGGGCCCCCACCGAAATCAGCCAAAAGGGTGGGGATCCCACCCCTTTTCTCATTTTCACCATCTCAATCTCTCTCTTCTCACCTTTCTCTCCTCCTTCTTCCAAAAACCACCATCACCTTCATCATTCAATTCATCAAAATAACACCCTCAAACGACCTCGGATTTCAAGACCCTTTTAGAGAAAACGTTCACCGCATCACGATCTACAATCCTATCTTTTCAGATTTCTCCGGCGTTAAGTTTGTAAGTTTCCGACAAAACCCGAAACTCTCTGTTTTTACTCATTTTTACTTGGTTGTTGTTTATATACGTTCAAAATGTCCAAATATGGGTTGGGTAAAAGAATTAGACCGAACGGTGGCCGAAAAACTCGTTTTCGGCCCAAAATCCGGCGAACAGTTTGAAGTGTCGCTAGTGTGCCAAAAACAGTGCTAGCGACACTAGCTAAGTGTCGCTATGCCTAAGTGTCGCCCCATAGCGACACTACCTAAGTGTCGCTGAATTACTTAACAAGATTTAGATTAGCGACACTCCCTTAATGACGCCAAAATTTTAAGTGTCGCCCATAGCGACACTAATCAAGTGTCGCCCCTCAATTAAAAATCAGAAATCTAGCGACACTATCCAAATATCGCCCAACTAGTGTCGTCTATAGCGACACTAGCCAAGTGTCGCCAAAAACAGAAAAGTTGGAATATTTTCATAAGTCTTGAAACGTTTTATACCAACCAAATCGGATACGATACAACTTATACATGAGACATACGTACTTTGTTAAGTATACAACCACACAAATATAATAATAAAAGGCGAGATTATTATTTCAAACAATCACCAACGGGCCGTACACGTTTTCAAAACACAAGTTAATCAAACAACCAAATCGTAGTCATTTGGACATTATAGTTGAACGAACAACTACAAAGGTAGTCTTTGTAACTACCTACTCATATTAATAACCATCGCGTGACGTGGACACCCTCAGGTTATCTGTCTGCGGATATCTCACTGCTTGATTAAGCATCATACGTTTATCGGTTATAACGTTCCAAGACTCAGGTGAGTCTCATAGCCCCTCTTTTTACCGCTTTTCACTCAGGGGTGTGATTCAATGCTTATTTTAACATGTGAACGCAAGTACAAACTTTACAATATAATACATGAGTTGTTTTCCACTAATCATTTCAAAGTCCTCCGTCAGCATAGTTTGGTAATACGTTGTAGCGTGATTATTAGTATATGGTACCATATAGGATTGACCCTCCTCGTCTGGGTTAGCATGCACTAACTGGGTAAACGGACGTACTAATAATTGTTCAGACGAGTGTGGATTAGGCACTCGTGGAGGCACCTTGCTCGGAATTCTCTATATGGGACCCGACCCTCAAGTTAAGCTCAGACTATGTGCTCATGGCTGTATACACTATTATTTATTTGCTGGATGCAAAACAGTACTTTAAATCTTGTGGTTCATACGATATTATCTGATTTCAAACCTGTGAGCTCACCAGCTTTAGCTGACCCATTTTAGCATGTTTCACAGGTACCCAGCAGTAGGTTGGACTGCCATCAGGGATTCTATAGCTCGAGTCAGCATGCAGATATTAGAGATTTTCTTGCATTAGTATATTTTGTACAAGTACTCATGTACTGAAATCTCTCATTTAAATCGAACACGAGCTATGTACAGCTTTAAATGTTGTAAACATTTCTTATATTAAATCTATTTTGTTAAAACGACGCATATAGAGTCGTTTGCTATATATCTATGTGCTTTGATTATTGATTAGTAACACCCAAAGTATGCTTCCGCCAAACAGTAAATTTGGGGGTGTTACACCAGAGGATAGGCGTTGTTATTCAGGAACCTGGTCAGCAACCTCAACAACAACAACATCAACCACAACAGCCTTCGCTTGCATTGCTTCAGCAGTTTCTTGATCAGATGGCACAGTTGACTAAACGCTTTGATGATCAAGCTGCAGTGATTGAAGCTCAGGCTGCACAGATCAAAGATTTAGAAGTCAAAGCTGCACAGGTTGATGATTTGAAGCTTCAAGTGACAGATCTCGAGTCTAGGTTGCTAGAATTGGAGTCTGTTACTGTTGTTTTGGGGGAGGAAGGTCAGCGTACCTTGGAAACAAATGTAACGTCTCCCTCAGAACCTGAAAATGTACAAGATTCCTTTGCTATCAATGAAAATATTGCTTTGGATTATTTTGTTGATGTTCCAGGACAACCGAGACCAATTTCGGTTGATTATTCAAATGTCAATCTCACATATCTGCAAAGTTTGATAAATCCGGTAGATGAAGAAGATAAATCAATTGATCCGGATGATATTGAGATGGATGCAGAGGTTCCAAGGCCGGATGAAGAATATATGGATAATCCGAATCAAGAACCGGTGCCTGAACGAGAACCAGAACCGGTACAGAGGAAACCGGCTCAACCATTTGACTTTGATGCACCAATTATTGAGTCAGATGATTCTGAAGATGAGAAAGAACCTCCAACGGATACTACTCAGGAACAACCAGCTGTTGAATTTGTTCCTGAATCTTCTTCTCATTCAGTTCCAGAACAAGCACAACCTTCTACGTCTCTGGGTCTTCCTATGTTTCGAAAGATTAAACCTGTTTTGAAGACGTGTAAAACCTATCAAGTTAGAGGTGAATTGACAGGTTTGATCAGAAGTTGAAAATTTGATGCTGATAACTTTCTTGTTCTTATCAAACGAAGAGATGGTGTACAGTATTTCAGGCCTCGATTCAACTGTATAAGTACGTTGCCAAAGGAAGAGTTGAATCGCCTTGCTCAGCTGAACATTGTTAACCATACAAATGATTTTCGTGGTAACATGTTTCAGAAGATTCTTAGAAGAGATATCTACAGCAAAAAATATTTGTGGATTAGACCAGAGCTGGGAGTTCGTTATTCTTACAAGAAAAGGATAGATCTGAGAACTCGGGAATCGATTGTTAAATATCATTATCCTCCAACTGCTAGTCTGAAAACTGTGCCACTACAGTCTCTGCCACTTAATTTTCTCAAGAGATTACGATATTGGTGGTTTGACACTGTTACTCAAGAAGCGGTTATTGAATATCTTTCTGATGAAGATCCGGTTATTGACAAGGGTGAATGGCACTTACCGGTAAATTATGGAAAAACTCTTCGTGTGTTTGATCCGATCAGCCTTATTAATCTTACAAAGTAAGATTTGAAAGCTCTTCATAAATGCAAAATGGATTATTATCGATTTGATCAAGAAGAGGCTTCAAAGTTTGAAAAGGTGGTCGAGATTTGTTTGAAGGTTGGTATTCATGCTGGTGGAGTATTTCCACCTGGTTGGGCTTGATTAAAGATTTATGAAGATTGAAGATATTTTTGAAGACCAAGCTGAAGACACGGGGGAGTTTGTTGGTGCATATTAGTGTGTCTGTCAGTTGGTCTATCGAGTTGTAAGTGTCGTTAGTTAATCGTTATAGAAAAGTCATTTTTGTATATAGCGACACTTAACTTTAGTAGTAGGCGACACTTGCCTTAGTGTCGCATAGCGTCACTTAGGTAAATGACGCATGAAGGCGGCCGCGTGCGACACTAGACAAGTGACGCATGTCTGCCGATTTGAGTTAGTATATAAGCAAACCTACGGGTTTCTGGCTAGGGTTGACGAAACCCTAGCACCATTTGTCGACTAAGCAACCTTGTAAACAATCTGATACGCTACGATTATCAATACAAAGTAGTTTTTGATTCATTGATTCGATTTCGGTTTGCGTTTACATATTGTTTGTGTGATTGTTTGTTTCCGCCATTCAATCATTGTTATCAATCATCTAGATCCACAGCAAGGGGCACTCTCACCCTATTCTCACTCAAAATTGATGTACTCATTTGAACTCTACTCTAGATGATTAAATACAACTAAAAGATAATTTCAACTTAAGGATTAAACATTGTTAGAAGATGTTTAGGAGTTCAATTAAATCGTCTCAAATTTGAGAGTAACGCATTGTCAAATAGTTAAGTCTTTAAACGTAGTTGACTCAAAGTCAAGGGATTAAATTATTGTTTACTTAAAATCATTAAATGTTAATTTCTAAAATTGTGACAAACATACACTTGATGCTTGTTAAAAATGCAATTTTTTAATAAAAGATTGAACCATAATTAATTCTTCTTTCTTATGCTTCAATATATGTTTGAAGATTTTCAATGAGTAATTTATTAATGACACTAAAAATTGCATTTGATTCACCCATATTCAGATTGTGTTGTGTAAACTACCAAGTATATGCAAAAATTCGCTATATTGTTCCAATTGTAGGTCTAGAATCGACCAACTTGTAATTGTTGAAATTCATAACTAGGAACTTCACTTGAAGCATCTTCAACCACATGCTTCGACTGTAAAAACTCAAGTAGATCCTTCAAGGATTCCAGATTATGATTTATGTTAAGCAGGCTATCAGACATGCATGCCATTAAAAATGTGAACACGACATGTATATGTAGTCATTCTTCCACTTTTCTCTCCTTAGAGTTTGTTCGAAAGTCTCCTCCTCCATTGCCTCTGGACAGGGGGTACTCAACACATAGACGACCTTCAAAGTTGTTAACAATCTAGATCTTTCTTTACCATCTCTTAAAATCGATTTCATCAAACTTACCAAGTTCAGAGAACTTGAAAGTTTGAAAGTTTGAAATCGATTTCATCAAACTTAAAGTCATGTCTTTCATTTCACAGATTTAGCCATTGAAAGTTTGAAACCAACAAGAATATTGCTTTTGATTGTAGAAGTATTAGGTATGATAAAAGCAACAGGGTGAATGATACCAATTGCCCAGGTAAATCTTTCTGAATCATGTTGGAAATTATTTTTCAAAAGCAATATCTTAACTTTATATGTTGTATGAAATTTACTTTGGGATAACTGAAAAGATAAATCAATTATATCACAAAACAACCAAACATGATCCGGAAAAATTTTAAGTACACAATTTGTGTTTATACTTTATATGTATAGAAAGATAACATTACATTCTGTCACAAAAAGAGGTTTATAATATTTAGAAGTGGGCAGTTTGTCGATTGAAAATAAGTCGGACCAACCTAGCCACTTATTAAACCTAACCAGCAATGAGTAGCAAGATGTTGAGTTAGCAGTGTCGGATTCTACAAGCTGATTATACAAGCGCACACTCAGCTTACAGTACACTTGGTCACTACAGTCTAGAACCAGCCCCTAGAACCCCGCTAGATGCGCAACCCCCTTGACCCGGTTATAATTCTAGGTCTAGAATATAACAACTTAGCCAGGCGTACGTGGACTTTGCAACACCTAACTCCTGTCCACTAAGTCCAATTACACTATGATATACGATAGTCTCTTAGAGGCATACCACCTTTCGGCAGTCAACCCAAGCGATAGAACTAGATACTCGAGGATGATCCCACATTCCCACCCCAAGGATACTCTTCCGTGGGCCTGGTCCTACCTGTCAGAAAGAAAAGGTTGGGGAATAATAGCAACCCCATGAACCAAGACAAGTCACCGAGGTTAGTTTGTAATCTGCATAAAAAAACATAAGACGGAGAATCATTGTGAAGCCGCAGCAAAAGCAGGTCTGGAGCTTCGGTTTAACCTACTGGGCGTTGGTCTTGAAATCAGGAGCCCTGGTCAAACTCAATTGAGTCAAAGTCAACAAGGGCGGCAAAATAATAATCAGAATGGCAAGCAAGGAAGCCGAAGTGGTTGGGCTAACCCGGTTAAGCAGATGAGAACAGATGCAGGGAAAAGGCAGCTGAGTCATGTTTAAGGTCAGCATCTTGACTTTTGTAACTTCTTATGATTACCTTTTTTTAATTTAAGCGTATTAGTTTCGAAGCAGAACAAGATGTAAAACATAATGTTGCTTTTCTGCAAGGATCCATGTACAACGTGTAACGTAATAGCTGTATTCTTGGCTTTTTATTTAACAGGTGTTTATTCTCGGTTGAGGTGCTTGACTGGAAACATTTGGGCTGGCATAGCTACTATTAACTCGGTTGGTTACTTCACAGATCAGAGCCCATTGTTACACATTCAAACTGAGCAAAAGTTGGAAGATTGATTTGGAAAATGCTCGAGTGTCCATATGTTTGAAGTCCTACTTTGAAATATTTACGATTATACAAATCAATACAAGGCTTTAAAAATGACAGCTTATTACTACAAGAACCATTCTTTCAGCTGTATGTTTCCATACTAAGTTGCCAAAAACCAATTGGGCATTGTCCAAGTGGTATCGCCACCGCAAACGCCTAGACCCACATATGTGACCTATAAGTCAGGGGTTCGAATCCGTGCCTCAGGTGATTTGTGGACAGATGATTCGCCCGACGTTGATGCTACTTGCGCGTGGGGCGGACGACCGGACGCGTAACATTCTTATATGGTATGTGATCAGGGGTATCCTCCAAATTACACTTTACTAAAGTTGCCAAAATAACTGTGTGTGGCTCAGTCATTTGTCAAAGGCATTTAAACATCATGGATTTCAATATTTCATTATTGCGTTGATTTTTTCTGCACATGAAAGATCAAGTTAACAAACCAGAGGTAATATTGTTGTATTTTCATAAGCTACAAGTGTTTTTCTAAGTTTTTTTTGGAGGTTCAAGTAAGAATGTATATTCAGTTTGCAGTGTCTTTTTGGGTTTTCACCAAATCAATCAAGGAAGGTGGCTCAAAGTTGAAACTAAAAACCTCATTTGACATAATCAAATCATTCCTTATTTTGAGCAAATATAGATTTGAAGCTTAACACCCATTACAATATGAAGTTGAAGATAAAAAACAAAAAAAAAAAAAAAAAAAAAACAAAAAAAAATCAAGATATTTAACCAGACTGACCCTAGATGGTTCAGCCGGCCTAGCGTAACATAGCTAACCCAGTCCGGTTTGGTTGGTATTTTCCAAAAAACTGTGATCACCTGTGCGGTAAAAAATTCTGCACAAAACCAATAGAACTAGACCATATACAAACCTGGGAAAACTGCTATCAACAGCAATGGCATTCTTAATTAGTATTAGTTTCCACAAAAAAACACCACCCTAAAATTTTAACAACGAAATAAAAGATAACGTATGATAAAGCAAGTAGAGTAACAAAACAATGGTGCCTACATTTCCAATTAATGTACCAAAAACATGCAAGCTTCAAAGCCCTCAACCTATGCCACTTTCTCATTTACACCCATAAACACAAAAATACTTCAAAATTGGGCCATCAAACTCTTTTAGTTTAAATTTATCCACGTTCACTACGTCTATCAATAACCTTCAGTATTGACAAGGAGAACCTATGCAACTTATCATGTAAATTTCAAATGTACTTTCTTTGGAGAGCATGAGATGGATCCTGCAGACTGATTTAGCCCACGCCCAACTTTCTCGAGTTCATCATCATCACTATCAATATTACTAGGATCAGCCCGGTTCTGGTGGGCCCTACGTCGTAACAGGTAGACATTAAAATAGTAGCTCACAAGAACTGGCCTTGGTTTGTTCTTAAAATACGTCAATAGTTCAACCCAGAAACTCCTACCTGAAGACTCTGGGTTTAACTTTATTATATTCGCAAAATTCTTTTCTTCATTCATATCCCATTTGAGAGAAACTTCTTCACCTATCGAATCAAATTTCCATTTAAGAAAAGCCGTACCAAGTTCAAGTTTGACCCGAGATCTTTTTTCAGTGACATGAAATCTGACACATTCTAAAGAACCCATAAATTGGCAGCCACATGAGCCTTGCCTTCCTTTTCCAATTGGTTCCCGTTCAATCAAACTGCTTCGTTTCTCGGTTTCTTCCAGAGGCCAAATACGAGTACCGAGCCATTTAGTTTCACTTTCGTAAGGTTTTACATCAGACCACTGTGGTATTTCTGCTTGAAAAGAAGGGCCCAATGGAATTCGTTTTCTCCTGTAATCAGTGGCCCAGAAAGAATCTGCGTCGTCTACATCACTCGGGCTCCCAGTGGATGACGACTCTGAATAATCTCGAACCTGCATTTTTCTAGACAAATGGATTGACTGAGTGTCTTTAACGGAAACAAGCCTCTGGCTGCATCGCGAGTTCGGTTTCTTAGTTCGGACGTTGTACATGTCTGGATGCATCTTTAGCTTCTTCTGGAAAAAGGGAAAAGGTTCATCACCATAAAATTTTAGAAAAATATAATTTGGGAGTCGAAGATGAAAGGTAAATTGGCCGTTAGCCCATCACGTGACCTGCATATAATTGATGACTCAACTATGTGCTATAGAGCATCTGGACCAAAAGTGTGCATTTTAAAACTTTTGGACTCGATAGTTTGGGTATAAAATTAAACAGAGGGACTAAACTTATAATTAACTCTAATATCTAATAGAAACAATACAAGCAAATCATGATAACGACTGCTTAACTATTTTTCCTGGCATTTGCAGCTGCATTAATGCTCATTTCACATTACATATTCTGTTACTATATTTAGTAAACTCTCATCATAAATGGGATGGTGTATAGGCACAAAAAGTAATCGCATTTATAGATTTTATTCAAAAAATATCTGAAAATGCTTACATACATGGGATGCAAATCAAAAGAGCATAGAACGAAATAGACAGCATAATAAGCTCAATCCACCAGAGCTCAATGGGTTTCCGTGGTTAGGTAAGGAAGCTTTTGTCTATAATATATCTTCTGCACATTTTGGAAAAAAAAAAAAAAAAAAAACAGTTTTCATGACTCTAACATAACCTTCTCACATGGAAGTAACCTTACAAGTTGCTCCAAACCCTATCCATAGTAGCGGGCCCCGACGTCGCTACCATTACGAAACAACAGGTATGCACAACATAACCAATTTCTTTCACTACTAAAAACTATAGAAAAAACTTTTCAGGGTGGCACGTGTATTACCATGTGTAGGACTTACCCCGACGCCTAGGAGAGTTAAGTAAAGAAAAGAACCTAATGCGAACTGGGTAAACAAGTCAAAGACATTCAGGCAAAATGAGAGAATTAACGTGTGGGTCAAATGGATCACGTCAGGTTGGGTTTGACCCGTCAACAATATTTGTCCATTTTTTCTATAATATATAAAGAATCAATGTGTCAAGTATATAATTACATAACTATAACTATACTATCAGAATAATAATCTGATAAAGTCATACAGAAAAAGGACTTAGAAGATTATAACCGCTACTTTGAGTGACTTTCAAAACAATTTGACCTGGTTATTACCCATTTAAAATGTTACCCGAATTGACCCATACCTAGTGGTTGAGCCTTCTATCAAAAGGGGAAGCCTCTTTCTATCTTTTAGCATCCAAAAGTTGAAATTGAGAAACGGTATTCTTTTGGCGGAAGAAGGAACAATGTGCATTTTATTTTCTGCTTTCAATTAAAGTTAATGGTTGGTCCGCCGTTACTGCATATGTATGCTTTAGATGAGGACGTAGCATAGGTAGCAAAAGTAGAAGTAAAATAACGAAATTGACAAATCTAACCATTAGCTAAGATTCACTATTATGATGAATTAATGCATTGGTGATAATCTATAATACAATGGTACATTTATCACCATCAATTCAACAGCGATAAGTAAAACAAAAACGGGAAAACTAGTCATTGTAACATCAAAGATTACAAGGAGCATGATATTGGGTTAATGCTACTCAAACCATTGATTTGGTCGAATACAAATAAAACAGAAACTACATTGTGAGATATAAATACACAAATCATATAGATAACCACCAAATATATAAACAAGTAAACAGCAAGTAAATTATGAATCATTCTAAAGAGAACTCAGAGTTACCTGCCATACAGATTGTTTATCATTCAAATCAACGTTAACCTTCAAACGCATCGCTTCTTTCGCCAACAAAACCTGCTTCCACACATGCTCATTTCCATAAGCTTTCCACTTAGTAGGCTTTTCGGGTATTGACCCAATTGCAGGATCGCAAGGATTTTTCGCCACGTGTTTCACCCAATCCAATAATGGCAAATAACACTCTTTCTTCCTCTTTCTAATCAATTCTTTCTCTTCTTCGATACCTACACATACTTTGAATTTTTCACCTCCACAACAATCTTTATTTCCAACATCCTTAAAACCCACAAAATTATTTTCATCTGTTATATCAACTTCCATAAACAGCTCTCCTAAATCCATAAAAACTAACCCAAATATTCTTCACACAAACAAACTTCAGCTGCTTTGCATAAACCTAAAATAACTACTAGAGCAGAACTGTATTAAGTAGCTTAATACAAAATCACTAAACAATAAACTTAAATTATGATCAACATCTCCAAACTTCACATAATAAATCCCAATTGTGCGAAACCCTATTAGGGTTTTACCACAATCCAATGCAGACCCATCTGTTAGCTTTATAGATCCTGCCATTGATACAAAATTCACAAACCCTAAGTAAATATCACATAATCATCACAATATACATATATATTAATATTGATCTGCCAGTAAATGAACAAAAAATGCAAAATCCTAGTAAAAGGAAAGAACAAATAAGTTGTATAAATGATTCAATCTAAAGAATTTGGCGGGAAGATGGGAAATTGATGTAAGCCATGGAAACAGGATAAAATTTAGGTATACCTTTAGAGAGTCCCTACCCTGTATCTGTCAATAATAAAAACCATATTTTGTGTGTTTTTGAGTAAGAGACTTTTCGGGGTATTTTTCTAACAGTTGATTTTGACAAAATAATAATAATAATGAATCAATTTTGTTGTTAATGTGTGATTGTGTGAAAGAGAAAGAGTACCAGTATTTTTGTGGGGGTGGTAGGGCTTTGTTTATTCCCCTCTGTTACATTCCTTGTAGACTTCTTTGGATTTTGGATTTTATAAATTTAAGGGGTTTTTTTTTTTAGAGAGGAATTAAGGATTTTTTTTTCTCTTTTGGAGAAATAGGTGTAGAGAATACTTAGAGGTGTAGTTTTGAAGGTATTGAATCTAACTAGGGTATACTTAATCATGATTATGAGTTGGCATGGGTTAGGTTATATGAAGGGTATTTAGTGGAATTTAGTATTGGTTGTTGTTAAAATAAGTAGGGTTTTTATACTTCTTTTTTTTTTATGGATTATAAGTTTTGAAAGTGGCCCATGATCTTGGACTATCATAAAGCTCAAAATTTGAATAATTTTTAATTTTTAGGCCCGTTTTCGAGTTTTTGATGATAGAAAAGGAAAAGAAAAGAAAATGGTAGAAAAGGAGAGAAGACCGGATATATTTTTATAAATTATGTGTTTCTTATCTTAGTTGTAGAGAATAAAAAAAAAAGAAATTTACATATTTTTTTATTCTTGAGTAGTAGTTTTAAATTGTTTTAACTTATCACTCATCTATGTATGAGATTAATAGAAACTTGGTACAAGGATAGAAATAATTTCTAAACCCATTTTTTATGGTGAGAAGGATAGAAATAATTTCTAAACCCATTTTTTATGGTGAGTATGAACATGTGAGTTCTATTTATCGTTTTTCAATTTGAACCAGCAACCAAACAGACTTAATAGGCATCCATCTTATTTCATGCTTTTCCAAACCTTCAAAACACCCTAAATTTAGCTTGAATTACATTTAAAATTCAAGTAACTAGAGGAGGGCTTGTATTATGTCATTATGTGACTAGAATGAATAAACATAGTAAAGTGGGTGATAGGCTGATAGCCTAATTGAGTGGTGATGGTTGGTGTATTGTGATGGTCTTCAAATGTATTAAAAAGGGAAAATACGATATGTATTTATCATTATCATTACCAAAGGGCCTATAATCTAGCGGTATGTGGGGAACAGTGGCGGATCCAGGATTGATAGTGACCCGTAGCAGCTACTTTTATAACATATTTTTTTTTCCGGTTAAGCCTTAAAGCAACTTGTACCCAAAAAACAGTGATCGACAAACATGTGACCCAAACATTCTGCAAAAGTTAAGTTTTATACATGCTACTTGTACATTCCACAAATGATAATAATCTATTCATTGATTACAAAACTCCTTTAAGGAGAAAACCACATATATGCTACTTGTCATTTACCCATATGTATTAAGATTCTACTGATCAAATTCCCACAAAACTAAGATTGTTAGATGTTGATCGATAGTAATTCAAATCCGTTACTAATCCTATCATTATACAAAATACAACATAACCGAGTAAAAACACACTAGTTGGATAACAACTTAACAAAAGTAAGTAAAGTTACCTTATGAAAGTTGTCCTTTGCGCGGTCTCATTACTTGAAAGCTATCAATCACCACTTTAGTCGGAACATCTTCCAGTGCTTCTTTTTCTATATCACACATTAGAGCACCATGCATGTACTTATCACCCATTCGATTTCGTAAACTTGACTCTACAAGTTTCATTTGTGAAAAACATCTTTCAACGGTGGAGGTTGCAACAGGTAATACCAAAGTTAGCTTCAATAACCGATACACCAAAGGAAAAAAAATATGTCTTTTTGTTTACACCATCAAACGAACTAGATCAGCAATTCCATTCAAGTTAGCAAATCTGACATCTTCTTGCATGGTGTGATAGTAAAGTGTAAGCTGACTAGGAAGAGAATTCATTTCCGAATCATCAAAATCATGTGGATACATCTTACTAAGCTTCACTAATTTTGATACATCAAACATCAAAAATGAATCACAAGAACTTAATGTTGCCATATTTGCTAACAATCCGGTGCGTATGTCACTGAAACGGTCACCAAACTCTTCAATTTGCATATTCAAAACCGTGTTATAAACAGAAGGTGATGGATTTGTTTCTGTCCCTATTTCTTTGTAAAAAAAACCCCAATAGAAGCCTACAATTAACAAGTTTAACAAATCAAGGTAACAATAATTAAAAATTAATAATCAAACAATAAACAAATCAGCTAAACTACAACCCTTTACAACTTTTAAGAAGCAATAAATAATATTATTAATGTTCGATACTGGTTTTAAACAAGTCAAAATCAATATTATATGTTTTATGTCAAAAGTGTTGAATGAGAATTGCAAAGTTTACCTGTATCATCTTGAATAGAAGATTGATTTTCAGAAGTCACTGGAACAAGCAAGTATGCGATCTGATTGAGTACCAGAACAAGCGAGTATGCATATCTGATTGTGTGATTTAGGAATAAAGAAGATTAGGGTTAAAACCTAGTTTGGAACTCATTACTCACGATCAAGTAAATTTGGGGGCTGTAATTATGAGATTAGAAAGAAAAAAAAAAAAAAAAAAAACTAAACTGTTAGAATTAGGCCAAATATATAAGTATTTGAGTTTAAGTAGTCAGACATTTTTAAACATGTAGTATTGAATTGGATTTACTCTTTAACTAGTATTGGGCTTACTTTTTAAATCGTATAATGCTAGTTACATAATTGGACCTAGTGTATCTATTCATATATTATATTATTAAATATTAATCAAATCACATAAATTTTACTATAATTTTTTCTAAATTGATAGCATATGAATCAACTTACTATGTATAGGACCGGTATCTAAATTTTTTTGGACCCGTAGCAGTAGTAAAGAATACTATATTTTTTAAAAAAATTTACACTTCGTACTCTGAACGGACCCGTAGCAACAGCTACCCCTACTTTGTACATGGCTCCGCCCCTGGTGGGGAATCTTTCAACTTAATGGTTATGAGTTCAAGCCTTGTGGGAGGCAATTTTTGAATATATGTGATTATATCTAATAATCGTGGGTGTGTAGTATAGATTTACCTTTTAAAAATATATATATATATCATTATCATTAAAGGTTTCGAAAATTGCATTTGCAAAAATGAAAAATTTTATAGAAAATTAATCCTAACAGAAATGGTAGAAATTGATTACAAAATCAAAATGATAAATAATTGATACAAGAGAAGTAATATTCACAAAAAAAAATTGATTTGCACCTAAATTGTGTATTAAGCTATTATATCTTACACATTAAATAGTGTGAAAATATATATAGTGTATATATTAGATTAACAGTCTAAATATCGGGTAGAGTTCTGAGGAAAAAGCCTTATATCGGTGCCAACGGGCACGTCGGTTTACAAATCGACGAGCGTCGGTCGGCCGACGCCGTTGGCCGACGCCATTAATGATCATCTCTATATGTAAATGATGTTCTTTGAAACATCCTTTGCATCTACAATCATGTTCACAGACATATCGCTTGATCCACCTTCTCAAATGAAGATTTAAACTTTATATACCTAACTTGTATACATATATTACCATTTTGACTTATCATAACCCATTTTTATATGTAATCAAGCACGACTATTTTGTAACATCAATTCATACATACCACATGTATACATATACGATAAACAAAGATAGAAGACATATATCTATATTCTACACCCGTGTACTATATGGGTTTAAGCATGCATATTACAAATAAGACATGTTAACTTAGATGATTTATAATAGTCATCGAATTGACATCATGTAATATTATTAAGATCAAAGATAATTACTAATGGGAACACATATCAAGTCTATATACAATATATTATTATATACATCCAAGACCGAACTACAAAGGATATAATATGTCAATATTAAGATTGCCCCTACATCCAAATTAATGGCTCTATTCATTAATGCTTAAGCTTAAATATACTAAACACTTTGAAACTTAGAATATAAATTATTGATCAATATCACCTATAAGACTATAACGACAACGGACAACCCCCTTCTTGGCATGTGCAATTGACAATATTTGTAAAATATTATTTAAAAGATTACAAAAAGTTAACTTACGGCTAAATGTGGAATGTGGATAAATGGGCGGATTGGGCAGCATGACTAATAGTTCAAAAACTTATAATTTTGGGGTAGATTAAAACTGGGCCATGTCGGGTTGGATTAGTCTAAATCACTTTTTCTCCAGTTTCTCAGACATAGTTATCCCAAATAACTTTTGATACATCATATTAGATAAATAATTTTATATTTTAATTTGTATACATTAAACGTGCATTTTGGGTTACATTTAACCCATTTTGGGTTACTTTTAACCCATTTCGGATGCTCACATTGGTTTACATACCACATTGAGGAATGAGGATGCTCCGAAAGATCCCCATTGAAGCTTCACCTGTTAATACCTGTTAATATCTTATTTAAAGCATCATCGCTCAAGTCGTTTGAATTATCTCTACCAACAATGAACTCATCATAGTGTATACTGTAACACCCCGAAATTTAAGGTATTATATTAATAAGTGTGTATAAATAATTATTTTAAGTTTATTATTATTATTATTATTATTATTATTATTATTATTATTATTATTATTATTATTATTATTATTATTATTATTAGTTGTACAAAATAATAATAACCGTGAATGGTTTTTAAGTTCAAGACAATAATAATTTAGGGGAGTAAAATCAATTAAAACACATATATCCATATACACACATACGTACGCATACACATACATATCCAAGTAGAAGTTAGGTCCAGAAAGAAGAAGAAAACGTGGGAGCAAGTAGAAGAGAAAGAAATCAACACAAAACTTTCAAATTAAAGCTAGAAAACTCTAATACAAACACCCTTAATCAATTCTAACTCAAAGGTATGTGTAAGTTCTTGTTTAGTTTACCCTAGAATTTAGGTTTCAAGGGGTTTTGAGGAATTGGGTACCTGTAATACGAAATTAGGGCTTAAATATGTTGATTTGATGCTAGTAAAGTCCATTAGTGATTGTTGTTAACCTTATTACAAGTTAGAAGTGAAAAATCATAAATGATGTTCATATTGATTTTTGGTAAGTTATGTTGAATTTTTGTAAAATGATGTTAATTGAGTCAAAGTGTAGTTAGAAGTGTTATTGTGATGTTAACAAAATGTTTGATTAAAATTAAAGTAGAAGTTCAAGTAATCAAACATTAGAATTGCTTATGATCATGAAAGTGAGGTTATGTTTAGTTTGACTAAAAGTCAAAGTTGGTCAACCCAAGGGGGTGATGGGTTGATGATGATTGTTACTTGATTTTGGTGATTAGTAGATGCTAAATGTGTTGTTCCATTTATCATCTTGGAAAGCTAATAGGTTATCCTTAGCTGGTCGGGTGATCTTAATCAAATCCGTTCTTGATAGCCTCCCGGTGTATCACTTCTCACTTTTTAAAGCCCCCTCAAAAGTCATTGATACGTTAGAAAAAATCAGGAGAAAATTTCTTTGGGGTGGAAAGGAAAATAAATCTAAAATCAGCTGGGTTTCGTGGTCAAAGGTAATAGCTCCTAAAGACGAGGGGGGGCTAGGTTTAGGTTCTCTTAAACACACTAACATTAGTTTATTGTTGAAATGGTGGTGGAGGTTTCAACAGGAAACTAATGCTGTTTGGAAACAAACGGTAAATGCGATACATGGAAGTAAAGATAATTCTTCTTTGGTTCCAAATAGAAAAGGCTTTTCGAGTTCATGGACCAACATCGGTAAAGTTCAAAATGAGCTAAGGTCTTTCAATATTGATGTTTCTTATTTAATTGTTTCAGAAAATGGTACATGGAATTGGAGGGGAGATACATCAGGTACATTTTCGGTGGCTTCGGCCAGAAAAGTTCGGTTAAACTCCTTTGCTCGGGCAAAAGAATTCCATTTCCGATGGAATAAATGGGTACCTGGAAAAGTTAATATTTTTGTATGGTGGGCGGAAATGGACCGAGTACCTACAAAGTCAGCCCTTATTAAAAGACACATCCAGGTTACATCCCCTCTTTGTCCCTTGTGCAATCAATGTGAGGAAACAATTGAGCATTTATTATTATCTTGTGAATTTGCTAACTTGTTGTGGTGCTTTATAAGCTCGTGGTGTAAAATAAACCCCATCTTTGCTTTTAATATTCGAGATTTTATCTGTTATTCGGTCAAGGAACATGGTGTGAAGAACCAACTCATTCAAGCGATCCTATTTTCTGCCTGCTGGTGTATTTGGAAATTGAGAAACGAGGTATGTTTCAATGAAGTCCCTCCATCTTGGCAAAATTTAAAGGAACAAGTTCAAAGCCATAGCTATATTTGGATAAAGAGCAGAGCAAATTGGAAACACTTGACATGGGAGCAATGGTATGAGTTCAAGGTCTAAAATGCAATCTCAGAGTACATTAAAGATTCTGATGCTAGGAAGCTCCTGTTTATTTTTGAGTCTGTATTCATTTTCCATTCTCGGCGCATATTGTTCTGCTTATGGTGTGTATTTCGAGTATTATTTAAGGTTTAGATCCATATGGGGTACCATAAAAAATGATATATGGTGAAAACCGGTGGCTCGGCCCCTATACTCGGAGATTTTTTCCTGATCTACTCAGGGTTTTTTTTATCCATTTTGGTATCCTCACAGTTCGGATCTAGACTTAGGGTGTATTATTTTTTTGGTTTTTAAATGGTGTATGTACCTTTGTACCTTGGTGTTCTACTAGTACCTTGCTAGTAGATATTTTATATATAAAATCTTCTGCCTTTCAAAAAAAAATGTGATGTTTGATAGGTGTGAAAGACGTGGAGTCACTTATTGATCATTAAATTGCAAATTTGCCTAAAACACCAAGGTGAGTGATATAGGAGTTAATTGGGTAATGGTTGTGTAATTCCGTGTTAGAGCAAAGTGTCTTGTAGTTGGTTTTCTATTTTGTTTAATATTTGTTTGGTCTTGTAATGAAATCCGAAAGTCAGAAGTCAAACGCGAAAGTGTCAAGTAAATCCGAAAGTCAGACTTTCGAAAGTCTTGACTTTCGGAATACGACTTTCGGAATACGAATTTCGGAGGTCGGTTGTTTGTTGGTTATAAATACCAACACCTAGTAATTTGGATGTAACTTTGTAATACACATTTGTAAATTCTCTCTGAGAGATTTAAGCTAATATACAAGCTGTTTGTGTTTACGATTGCTTCTGTTTTACTCATTCTTACCTGTTCTTGTTATTCGATTAGATAATTCAGCTATCTAATCGTGATCCGATTGCATTGTGTTTGGTCATATGGATTCTTCCATTCACAAGGATTGCATACGTGTAAGAGGTTCACATAACCAAGTGGAGTAATTTGTTGTATCTTATATTGATGTTTGTTATTGATTGTTGTTAATTGTTGATTGATGTTGATTCTTGATAATTGTTGATTTTGTGAAATTATGTGGAATGAGCATTTGTAAAGATTAGCTAGCTTATGTTAGCATGTTGTTGATGCACTTGGTGCTTGACATTGTACTATGTGCTAACAATTGTAATTGTGCTTGACATTGCACATGATGTGGATAATTGTACTTGGTGCTTGACATTGTACCATGTATTAGCATTTGATATTGTTGTATATGTGCTTGACATTGCACATGATGTTGTTGTAGCACTCATGTTTGACATTGTGCTAAGTGGAAAGTTGAGAGCGGATCCGTCTAGTGGAATTAATCTCTACAATTTGCTCAGTAGTTATTTGCCTAAGATGATATTATATTGTTGATATTTGCTAATTTTTGTTTGATTTGATGGATTACTCATTTAATTGCCTATATGCTCACTAAGCTTTACACTTACCCTTTTTAAGTTGTTAAATGTTGTAGGTGCAAATAATTTGAAAGACAAAGGTGAGCATAGGGAGGGAAAGGCAATCGCAAAGGAATAGCGTGTGTTGGGTTAATCGGGTTTCGTTCACGGATTACGATTCGGTCAAGGAGTCACGTTCCATGGTAACTGATTAATGTTCCATATTGTTTATGGGTCAGCAAGTCATGGTTCGGTCCAGTGGGTCACGGGTCAGGGTAGTCCATTGGTTGACCTGGTTATGGGTCATGGATCAGCATGTAGGTCAGTTACCAGGTCTTGTGGTAGTCACGTTTTCCAACAAGTGGAGTTGTTTAAGTTATTGTTTCCCGTTTTCTAGCTTAGTAGTTAGTACCCACGTTATTTGTTTATGTTATTTTACTTTAGATTATAAATAGGTAGTTTTCTTTGTAAAGTAGTAAGTATCAGTTTTCCTCATTGAACTAATCTACCTACGGAATATACCAGAAATCAGTGTGTGTATTTTGGTTGTTGTTTTGATTGATGTTTGTGGGTGTGAGTTCAGGTTTGGGGAAGGGATTGATTACCTTCAGCGTGGATTAAGCTTGCTAATATGTGAGTTGGCAAGTTCTCTTTCTTTTGAATTATTGCAATGTTCATCACTTGTGTAAATCGTCCAAAGAATATATTTTGATGTCATGTGTTGGTTGAAAGTAAAGCTTCAAGTAGGTAGTGGAAATGTATCTTTGTCTTTGTAAAGTCAAAGAGGTGGGTGGTAAATAATGAAGTTCGGTTGTATATGTGTTCTAGTGTAAAATTGGATAGTGGACATGTTGGATAGACATGTCTGTATTAATAATGAAAGTATGTAGTTATGGATGTGATATTGGTGGGAAAGGAATCAAAACGTTTAAACTTAATTTTGGTTGGTTATAGCACTTTGAAATCTGCTAGTTGCAACTAAATTGGAAAATAATGGTGAATTTAGAAGTCAAATGAGTGAAATTGTTGTTGACCTCCAACCGGGTCTAAATGGGTCGTTTAATGGGTCAAAATATTGAAACATGTCAAAATGAAGGGTTAACCCACATTGGCGCTTGTTTTGGTGTTAAAACATGTAAATACACATGTTAGTAAGTGATTGTAGGGAATGATTCAATTGGTTTGGGTTTTGGTTCTCAAAAGTGGCCAAAATGGTCATTTTTCGAATTTAAGTTCAAAAATGTCGTTAGTGTGAATTTTAGAAAAGCGCCAATTGGGAAACCTTTGTTATATCATATGTAAAGTGTCTGCAAGATTTCATACCTTGGTTGTAAACGAGTCAAAAGTTATGCATGTTTGGATATGGTGTCAAAATTTGAGTTTTGCTGAGTATTCAGCATGAAATGGTTAGTACGCGATCGCGTAGGGGGTACGCAATTGTGAACCTTCCAAAGAATTGGTCACAGAACGCTTATAGTTTTAAGTACGCGATCGCGTACCATGAACCAGGATCACGTACTATGGTTTTTCACGCGATCGCGTGGAGTGTAGAAGTTCGCGTAAGGACCAAAGAATTCACCACGGAACCCGTTTAGACTTAAGTAAACGATCGCGTACACACCACCAGGATCGCGTACCACTCAAAAAAAATTTGGGTGTTTCATATACACAACATTTTTGTGAGTTCACATAATGTTTACTCCATGGACAAGAAATAAGTCGAACTAGGCAGATAATGGATCACACGCAAATTGGTCAGGATCACATGCAACCCAGCTAGCGGCTTCTGTGTGCCAGGACATGTGACCCGGACAAAAGAAACTAAGATTGGGACGCAGGACGCAAATTGCATTTTGCTCTCGAGCAGGACATGTTTCAAATACTAATTATTCTGTCCATATTTGTAATTGTTCAAAAAAAGAACAAAAAATTTAATTTTCCTTGATTTATACATTGAAGATAAAATGCATTTTTTACATACGTATTATTCAAAGATTTTTTTTATTACATTAAATATGATGCGGTGTTTAGCGTATATGTTTAAGATGTCCTAGATACCTGTTAGTTAATAAATATATCTATTGAGTTCTTCTATGTATTAACTTTAAGGGCAAATTACCTAAAATAGAAATGAAGTATTACTGTATTTTGCATTCTAGAAACGAACTATCAAAAGTTTTAATATTAGAAATGAAGTTTCAATTTAGTTTGTATTCTAGCAACCTGTTAACTTATAACCCAACTTCCGTTAACTCAATGCTGACGTGTCACATCCTTCGTCCACGTGGCAGCTGACGTGAAGATATCGCTGACGTGGCAATCCACGTGGCTGCTGACGTCAGCGAGAGAAAAAAATAATTTTTTTAAAAAAATTTTTAACTTTTTTTAAAAAAGAAATTAAAATTTTTTTTTTCCTAAAAATGTATTGTTAATGACATCCCTAAGGGCTGTTAATAACGTGCATAAATTGGTTGTACTTTGATTAATATTTATGAGGGTTAACTTAAATTCAGAGGGTCAAAGAGTTTATTACGGTATAGGTACAAGTATTAATGCGTGTTGTAAATTCTTATTGACACGCCTTAGGGTTGTCGTTATCATTTTCAAAAAATGTATTCAAATCGACAATCTTGGATACGGGAGCTTCTTCACACATCACTTCAGATGCAGGTAATCTCAATTCTCATTTTAATTCTAGTTTTATTCAGTTTGATAATGTAGATGATGGATCCCCAATTCCTATTACCCAAATGGGACATAGCTAAATTTAAAATCCATATCGTCCACTGTACCTTAAATATTTCAAACTCATACTTCACACCTGGGTTCTTTGAAGATGAAGGATACACTTTTCAAGAAAAATGATATAATAGTCAACAAAAAAATTTAGGCAAATTACCTAAAGTAGACACGAACTATTACTTTTCTATTTAGGTAATAGGAATTGGGGATCCATCACCTACAATATCAAACTAGAATTAAAACGAGAATTGAGATTACCTGCATCTGAAGTAAGGTGTGAAGAAGCTCCCGTATCTAAGATCCAAGATCGTCGATTTGAAGACATTTTTGTAAAAAAAAAAAAATTAAATCTTTTTTTAAAAAAAATTAATCTTTTTTTTTTTTTAAATATATATATTTGTTTTAAAAAAAATTATTTTTTTTTAAAATTTGTTTCTCTCGCTGACGTCAGCAGCCACGTGGATTGCCACGTCAGCGATATCGTCACGTCAGCTGCCACGTGGACGAAGGATGTGACACGTCAGCATTGAGTTAACGGAAGTTGGGTTAAAAGTTAACAGGTTGCTAGAATACAAACTAAACTGAAACTTCATTTCTAATATTAAAACTTTTAATAGTTCGTTTCTAGAATGCAAAATACAGCAATACTTCGTTTCTATTTTAGGTAATTTGCCCTAACTTTAATGCTTTTTCACATTATTTAAATAGAACTTTAGTACACGTGTTAAAAAAATATAGGCTTTACCTAACAATTTTGAAAAAAAAAAACTACAGCTGCAAACTTATAGTTGTAAACTTTCATATGTTTTATGTTTTTCCTCGTTTTCAAAACATACTTGTAATCATTAACAAAACTAAACCCATTCGATACAAGTAGTATCAAGTTAAATACTCCCTCCGTCCCATTTAAAATGTCTACATTACTATTTTGGGATGTCCCATTATAAGTGTCCACTTTGATATTTAACCAATCAAAAAAGACTTTAGTGGATAGATTTAATATTTGATTGGTGAAAAGTGTAGTTAGTGGAGAATTCTAAAACTACGTTCAAAGTCAAAGTTGACATTTTAAATGGGACGAAGGTAGTACTAAATTTAACATTGAGGGTGAAATTTGGAGTATATATTGATTCATGAAAAAAGATCAGGAAAGTACAAGGATTTTGGAAAGAATGGAAGTACCAATGGAAGGGTGTCATGTGTACTAAGAGAATACCCACATGTTAAAAACCCATTTACCCCCTAACTTAAATATCTCACAAACAACAAATCAAAAAATTATGAAAATTGCACCATTAGATTCAGCGTTTGACCCTCTTCGATTTGCCGTCCATCAAGGCATACTTTCGATGAAAATTTTTTTCACCTTTTTTTGATGGGTTTTACTAATTGCTAACACATGTGTTAATATTTGGTTAAATATTTAATTTAAGTATAGAGTTTAGGGATTAGGGTTTAGGATTTATTATGGTTTAGGGTTTAATAGGTTTAGGGTTTAGTAGGGTTTAAGGTTTAGTAGGGTTTAGGGTTTAGTAAGATTTAGGGTTTAGAGTTATATAAAGCGTTTAGGGTTTAGGGTTTGGGGTTTAGGGACCCCAAAACCCAAACCCTAAACCCTAACCCCTAAACCCAAACCCAAAGTTATACCGTTGCCATTAGTCTTATAATCGAAGCTTAACCCGTAAGTAATAAGTTGCTCCCGTGACATGCTCATAACTGAGCAAGCGTAAGTGACGAATAATAGTCGCCCGTTTATACAGTACGGTTCGTGGTAGCGCTACTACCCCCGGCGGGGAGGGTCATTTCCCTAATGGATCCATTAACTAGTGTTCGCGCTTAAGTCCATAACTAACGATATATGATGGAGAGACTTCAGTGAAAAGTAAGTAACTCATGCAATCCCGTATAGTAAAATGTATAGTTCGTACTTGTGTTCAAAAAAAGTAAGCAATGTATCTCACCCCGTATGTAAAACAGTAAAAGTGGGGCTGTAAGACTCACCTGAGCCTTTGCAAGTTACGTTTATACAATAAACGAGTAATTAATATCAATCCGTAGGTTCTCCGAACCCGTAATCCTTCAAATGCCTAAACACATAAGGTCATGTAAGTAGATGTCTCGCAAGATGTAACACCCCCAAATTTGATGATTTGCGGAAGCTTGATTTGGGTGTTACTAATCAATAACAAGGCACAAAGATATACAGCAAACGACTCTATATGCGTCGTTTTAACAAAATATATTGATAATTGAAATGTTTACAACATTTTGAAGCTTTACATAGCTCGAGTTAAATAAAAGGAGATTTCAGTACATAAGTACTTGTACAAAATATACTAATGCAAGAAAATCTCAATCGTCTGTATGCTGACTCGAGTTAAAGTCCTGAAGCAGAAACATCCTACTGCTTGGTACCTGCGATATATGCTAAAAGGTCAGCTATAAAGCTGGTGAGCTCACAGGTTTGAAATCAGTTATTATAGTATGAACCGCAAGATTTAAATAATGAATTGCATCCAGCAATTAAATAATGAATTGCATCCAGCAATTAAATGATAGTCATCGTGTATACAGCCATGAGCACATAGTTGAGCTAAACTCGAGGGCCGGGTCGCCTATAGAGAATTCCGGGCGAGGTGCCTCCACGAATGCCTAATCCACATTCGTCTTCCCAAATATTAGTACGTCCATTTACCCGGTTAGTGCTTGCTAACCCGGACGAGGTGGGTCAATCCTATATGGTACCATATACTAATATTCACGCTACAACGTATTAACAACTATGCTGACGGAGGACTTTAAATGATTAGTTTCGAAAAACTCATGTAGTATATGAAAAGTTGGTACTTGCGTTCACATGTTAAAAGTTGAGCAGTATATCACACCCCTGAGTAAAACAGTAAAAGAGGGGCTATGAGACTCACCTGAGTCTTGTGAGTTTAACTTAATAAACTTGAGTTGATTAGCCGAATATGAAGTCCAAAGACTTGTAACCTGAGGGTGTCCATGACACGCGATGGTTATAAACATGATTGGGTATCTCAAAAGATCACCCTTGTAGTTGTTACACAACTATATATATGTCCAAATTACTACGATTTGGTTGATTTGTTAAGTGTTTGAAAACATGTACGGCCCGTTGGTGACGGATTTGTAATAATAATCTCAACTATTATTATTTTGATTTCGTGGCGTTTTACTTGAAAAATGTGTTTTAGAAGCCGTTACGGAATCTAAGTACGGGGGTCCGGGGACAGCGCCCCTGGTAGCGGGGTCCAAGGGGCGGCAGCCCCTGGCGGGGTCCAAGGGGCAGAGCCCCTGGCTGGGGTCGAGCTGCCAGGTCAGCTTGGAAAATTTTTATTTCTACTATATTGCTTTGACGAAAAACGCATCTGGGATCTGAATTCGGGTAAAATCGAGTGATAAATTTCGAGTCTCAACACTTAGTAAAAATCTGAGTTTTCTGTGTTTTGCGACACAATATGCGACACAAAAGTTTGTCATGCGACACAAGGGTTGTGTCGCATAGGAATGCGACACAATGTCTATGCGACACAATGGTTGTGTCGCATAGATGCGAGATGCTGATTCAACAGCGACATAGTGATTGTGTCGTATGAAAATACGACATAGAATACGACATAGTGGTTGTGTCGCAAAACTTACGACACAAATTCTTTGGTACGACACAAGGTGCGACATAGTAGGTTTTATACGACATAACATGGAAAATACGACATAATGTGCGACACAAAGGGTAAAATACGACACAACATGCGACACAAGGCTTGTGTCGCATGGATGAACACCAGTCCAGAAAGTCCGGCTGTTAATGTTTTTCCGGCCAAAATTCCGTTTTAAACTCGTTTTTAAGCTATGAAATCGTGTTATATACTTAGTAAGGGACATATATATGTTATATAAACAACCACAAGTGAAAAATACTAAGATTCGAGAGATTTCAGGATTTTGTCGGAAACTTACAATTCGCCGAAATGAAAATCCGGAAAGATAGCGTTGTAGATCGTCACGAGGTGGTCGTGAATCTCTAAAAATATTGATGATACGAGTGCGTTTGGTAGTAGTATTTTGCGATTTTTAATGGTTTTGGGGTGTTTTTCTTTTTAGAGAGAAAAGATAAGAGAGAGATAGAAGAAAGAGATGAAATGAAGAAGAAAAGTGGGAGGTGGGGGTTTATCCCCACTTTTCAGTTTTCTCCCCGCGTTCCGCGCGGTGTTCGTTTTCTCCGTCATTTAACGTTTGAAACAATTATTTACATTTTAATTATAAGTTTTAAAATACAATTTATTACGAAAGGTTTTGTTTAAATATTTTACACATCAATTTATATTGGAGTTATAAAATGTAAGTTTGTTTATTTAGTTTGCGCGTTTTAATATTTTAAATTGTGTAAGTTCGGTTTGTACGATACGAATGAATACGAAATATTATCATAATAATATTTTTGACATAAAAGCGGTATTTAATAAAATTGGTCACCAACGTCTGTATTAAATTGAATCGAAATACATTCGATTTAAATTGCGTACGATTAAATCCAATCGCATTTTCGTATATATTCAACAATATATATAATTCGATACATTAATTAGCCTAACACAGAACTAATTACATGTATTAACATACGATTAGGCACTAATTACTAGTCCTAATTTAGCGGGTGTTACACAAGACCACCTAGAATAGTTGTACACAACTAGTATGCCCGATGTTTGTTTAAGTGATCGTAATCGTTTGTCCTTATAAAAACATGTTTGACCGGTTGGTGACGGTTGGTATTAGTAATAGTCAAAGTATTATCATTGTGTTTGAAACATTTTGTACTGGAACGACGGGGGTCCGGGGGCAGCGCCCCTGGTTGCGGGGTTCTAAGGGGTGGCAACCCCTTGGCGGGGTCCAAGGGGCAGAGCCCCTGGTCGGGGTCGAGCTGCCGAGTCAGCTCGGAGGGAACAATTCATATTTACTACCTTGTTTTAGTGAAAATTCCTTCAAAATTCTAATTTCTGCGACACAATTTACGACACAAATGTTTGTTTAAGCTCGACACTTAGTAATTTCGGATTTTCAGGGTTCTGTTTTATGTGACGTAGCATGCGACGTAAGGTGCTACGTGGGCATGTACGTCGCATTATGCGACCTTCGCAATTCAATGCGACGTAGGGTGTTGCGTCGCTAATGCGACGTGGGTTCGGTTTGCGAAGTTAAGGCTGATGTCGCTATATGCAACGTCGCAATTTAATGCGACGTTGATGCTAATGTCGCACTTGCGACATCGTGAAGGGTTTTGCGACGTTGTAGCTGACGTCGCATAAATCTGAGTCCAAAAGCGACGTTACGGTCTGATGACCGGAATTTGTGTCGAAAACGTGTTTTCCGGCCACCGTTCGGTCCAAAACTTTTACCCAACCCATATTTGGACATTATAAGCTTAAATAACCCATAATCACGTAAAAATAAGTAAAATCGAGGGGTTTCGACTTTTGTCGGAAAACTTACAAAGTGATGGAATGGAAATCCGGAAAGATAGAGTTGTAGATCGTGAGCCCGTGGTTCTTTTATCCCAAATAAGCTTGAAGATTCGAGTTCGTTTTGATGTAGTAATTTGTGATTTAGTGAGGGTGGTGGGTTTTGGTGATTTTTGAAAGAAAAGAAAGAGGAAGAAAGAGAGTGAGAGAAAGAAATGAGAAAGAAAGAGTGAGGAGGTGGGGTGTAGGTGAAAGCCTCACCTCACACAGTCTCCGTTCCGTGCTCCGTGTGGTGTTCGTTTTCTCCGTTATTTAATCGTTTAAATATTTGTTTTATGCGTTTAATATTTATTTAGAACGTGAACATTTATAAATCATTTTATTTGAGTTATTTTAATTTATGAAGTGTAATCTAGTTTAATTTGCGCGTTTGTCATTTTTAAATAGTGTGACACGAGACAACTTGGAAATATAAGTTAAAGTGTCGTTAATAATGTTTTTATAATTTAAATCAAAATGTTTCACCAACGTCCAAGTATAATGAATTGGGCTCCGTCCGATTGATTTGTACGATTTATCCAAGTCGCGTAAGTACACATATATATAAATCACCTTATATATACAAATAGAGTCTGTAATTAGTCCCATTACATACTAATTACAACTAGTTACAAGTAATCAGGCATGATTAATTATCCTAATTAGGCAGGTGTTACACATTTAAGCTCTCCATATCATAGTCCGTTAGTTATCGCTACTTAAGCGTGAAGGTTAGCGAATAGTACTATTTGGGATTGACAATCCCCGTCAGGGGTAGTCGCGCTATCACGACTGCTTTGTCAAACGGACTCATTAGCATTTGTTCATACGAGTGTGTGATTAGGCACTTGCAGGAGGCACCATCGACTATGGCACTCGCAAGAGACACAACACATTTGTTAAGCTCGAACTATGAGCTCATGGCAATAGTATACACATTTTTGCTTGGTTGCAATACTTTTTCTTGTGGTTCATACATATATATTTTAATCATTAAACCTGTGAGCTCACCAACTTTATAGTTGACCGTTTAAACGTGTATTCTCAAGTTCTCAGCAGCATTATGATGCTATGGAAGCATTAGCTAGAGTCGCACGGTTTTCAAAACTGCATTTAGCGGAGATTCAATGGCATTACTTTTTGTATACTAGTTATGTAATAGAATCTCCCGTCATCGATGCGGACTCTAGGAACATTATTTTTGGATTGTAAACATTACATTTTCAAATATTTTATATATGGAAATGTATTTATTTTCAAACGACTCATGTAGAGGTCGTTCGTTGTAACTTGGTGTGATGATATTTGATTAGTCGCGTCCCGACCCGATTCGTTCCACTGCATATTTTTGGGGGTGCGAAGGAAGGAATCCAATCAAGGTCCAGTTTCCTCCATGTGGTTTTGGTTTAATAATAAATAAGATAAGATAAGATAATATTGTTAAATTGTTAATAATAACAATAATAATAATTAGGTATTAGTGTTTGTTAGTTATTATTAATAAATAATAAAAAAAATAATATTGAGAAAATAATACGTTCAAAAAATATATATTACAAATTACACTCTAATGATTACAGACAAATCAAAGTTACTTAATTGAATTAAATTAAACATAAAAACTCTTAAATATTGTTTAAAGATGGATTAAGTAGGATATTAAGGATTAAAGTTGTATTTTTAGAGTTGAAGAAGAGGTTTTTTTAAGGAGAAATATGCACGAAAAATTCCTTATATCCTCTCTATTAACAGATAGAGATAAAGTTATGGTTAAAGAGGGTTTAGATCTTTATCTATGAGTAGGTAGTATATACCATTGACTTCAACTTCAAATAATCTTATATATTAATATAATATTGATTCACCTTTGTGATGACATCTTTTAAATTAAGTGTTAATTTGTCAATTAAGTCCTTATATTTTAGTTAATTTTAAAATTGAATCCCTAACTTATTAATGTTCTAAATACGTATAAAAAGAACTTAATTCATTAATTAAATCAATTGTTTATTGTACAATAATTTAAAACTTAAATCCTTATCTAGAGATAATATTTTTGTTTGAGTCTAATACGCATGGTTATTTTCTTTATTGTGACAGGTACTTTTAGAAGATATGTATTATTAATTATTTGTCTTTAAAAAATTATTAGTTTTTTCGTTTTACATCCCGAAACAATTCAAATGCTTTCCAAGTTGTGTTTCATTTTATTTTTGTTTTAATTTAATTTCATGTAATATAATTTCCTGTCAACATTCATGATTTACTATTTCATATTTTATATGTATGGATAATACATAAATATGTCACTATACTTTAGGAAAATGTTCATCTGGGTTACTAAATTTTAAAATTGTTCAATTGGGTTACTGTAAGTCTGTAACTTGTAAAAATGTTCAATTAGGTTACCAGACTTTAGACATAGTTGTTATAGCCAAGATGATGCCGCTTACTAAACTTAAAAATGTTCAATTGAGTCACTATTTTTTTTAACCGAAATTAAGCAAAATAGGCGGGATAACACCAATCAACAAGTATAGTGATCTAATTTAATATTTTAAAGTTTAGTAACACCCGTAAAGTATAGTGACATATTTGTGTATTATCCCTTATATATACACGTTTGTTAACAACTATTTTAAATATAAGTTTTATTAACCAATTAAAGTGTTTTACATTTTTTAATTTATTACTCCCCCCGTCCCAATTTTATTGTCCACAGACAAAAAACACGCAATTTAAGAAAAGTGTACTAGTCGTACTATACAACCAATAAGATTTAATCTCTCACCACATTCAAATAATTTGATTGGTTGAAAGTATAAAGTGGACAATAAAATTAGGACATCTCAAAATGGAAAGGTGGACTATAAATTTGGGATGGAGGGAGTATTAGCTATTTACCTATATAATATAATTGTGTTTTTTTAAGAAAAATAACTAAAACATACTACCACAAATATTTACATTTCTTAACGAATATATACAATTGTTCAATCGTAAACGATAATTACTACTTTTGGAAGTGGACACTTATTTTACGACGGAGGGAATAATATGTACGAGTACTCTTTAAGTGCCTAAAATATGATTTGAGTAACATTGCATTACGTATATATTAAATATACGACTTATATTGTTAAGGATGAAAGTTTATCGGTAAGACTCCTCCCAATAGTGACGCGAACTGACGCGTCAGTTGCCTGCCAGCTCAGCGCCACGTCAGTTTTTCCCCAAACTGACACAAACTGACACTCCACTGCCAACAGCAACATCACTTCCCTTATTTTCAGAGCCCCACACACTATTTAATCTATTTATTTAATACAAACTTAAATAACACATTTAAATTAAAACTAAAAACATTACATTAATTCAAAATAAAATATTACAAATCCTAAAAAAAAAAATTACATTAATTAAAAAGAAATTAAAAATATTACAAATCCTAAAAAAAAATACATTTATTAATAAGAAATTAAAATTAGTTAACGCCCTCGGAAATTTGGTGGGAGGCTCGAAATGTGTTCGATGAGGGCATCGCGAAGACGATGATGCACGACACGGTCACGCAATTCTTTATCCATACGTAGTTGCACCGCTACCCTTTCTTCCCACGTTCGTTGAGGTAGATTTTCCGGGTTTGTCCAATACTCTTCCTCGTGTGTACACATATTGCGTCCATTGTCTTTGATTATCATGTTGTGTAAAACTACACAACAATACATGATTCGCCGTATTTTGTTGACGCTATATGGTCTAGCGGGGTTTTTCAAGATTTGCCAACGGCCTTGAAGTACCCCGAATGCCCGTTCCACATCTTTCCTTGCCGATTCTTGGTACCTCTTGAACCTTGACTCGGCTTCTGTCAACGGATACTTGAACGACTTCACAATCGTCGACCATTCCGGATATATTCCATCGCCGAGATAATACCCTTTGTTGAATTGTTGACCGGCAATAGTGAAGTTGACTTGAGGAGCTCGATCTTGTAGTAAGTCTTGGAATAAATCAGATTCATTGAGAACGTTGATGTCGTTGTTCGATCCGGCAGGACCAAAGAAAGCGTGCCAAATCCACAAATCATAGGAGGCAACGGCTTCAAGCATGATTGTTGGATAGCCGTGATCACCCCGAGTGTATTGACCTTGCCATGCGATTGGGCAATTTCTCCAAGCCCAGTGCATACAATCAATACTTCCAAGCATACCCGGAAAACCGTGTAGTTCCGCATGACGTTGATGCAATCGTTGCACATCATGAAGTGTTGGTTTTCTTAAATATTCACGTGAATACAAATGAAAAATACATTTACAAAAGTTGTCCAAACAATCGTATGATGTTTGTTGACCCATATGTAAGTACTCATCGAATGCGTCGGCGGCACAACCGTATGCCATTTGCCGTAAGGCCGACGTGACTTTTTGGAAAACATTAAATCCGGGTCTTCCGGTTGCGTCTTGACCTTGATGGAAAAAAGAAAAGTAAGGGGGTATCGGAAGGTGAGAGTACGATAAGATACCTTGGCATAAATGTATAAACAATGGTCGACTCATCCGAAAGCGACGACGAAAGTAATCAAGCGGGAATGTCGGGTTCTCGGCAAAATAGTCTTGATATAAACGTTCGCCGGCGCCATAACGATCTCTTTGAAAATAACGTCTCCGACCTGGAACACGTGTTGTAACTTCGGTCTCCTCGTCCGAATCGGATGACGTATCTTGTTGTATACGGTTGGCGATCGGATTGTATACGGCTAGGACGACATTTAAATCGTCTCGATCGGAATCGGATCCAGACATGTTAACTAAATGGTATTTTTTTGTAGATGAATTTGATATAAAAGTGGTGAAAAAATGGGTAAAAGAAATGAAATGAAAATAATATTAAAGTTGTAGAAATTGTAGAAGTTGTGGAATATTTGGAAGTTAAGGTGTGAATGTTGTGAAAAATAGGTTGAAAGTGGTAAATTTGAAAGTAAAATTGTATAAAGTTGTGGAATATTTGAAAGTTGGAGTGTGAATGTTGTGAAAAATTGGTTGGATTTGATTTGAATTTATAGTGTGTGAAAAACGAAAAAAAAAATTAAAATTAAATTATTTTTTTTAGACCGTTAAAGGGTTTTTTTTTAAGTTTTAAATTTTTTTTTTTTGTTTTCCTCGGCTCCAACGTACACCCGACCCCACTCCCCCTCTCTCTCTTGCGTCGCTCTCCCGACGTTACAAACCGACGGCGACAAACCGACGGGCCGTGCCTATGGCGTCGGTCCCGTCGGTCACCACCGATGCTCCCAACCGATGCCATAAGGAGTAGTCTAATAGGTGTAGCATAAGAGTGCAACATGACCAAACCAACCCATCCATTTTTGTTAGTTTGATTCTCAATAAAAAGCTCTGGTTCCCACCACCACTATACACACGTCATAATATGAAAAGTTTTAACAACAAAATTTGATAAAGATGTCTTTGTACTTAAAGATTACTATTCAAATATTAATAATTAACTACATTTTTTTTATGTAGTTAAGCAGATAACGACTACAATAAAGTTGATTAATCTTTACTAGCTATTCCACTTTGACTTTCAGTGTCCAACAAAATATTATCAAAGACCAAAAGACTGCTTCAAAAGATCCAATAATTTTTTAAGCTACAAAAGTCAAAAGAACTACTGTTGAAACATAAGTTTGACATCTGAAAGTCAAAGTCGGAAGACTAACAGACTAGCAAGCAAGTATGGTTTACCACTTTACTAGCATCATTTTGAAGCTTACACTTGTATATAACAATACCAAAATACGAAATAAAGAGAACAATGGTATTAACAGATGCATCGGCTAACATGTAGCATATAAACTTACACAGCAAACTAAGACTCCTTCGAGTCTTTCGAATCAACTGATACTCGTGAAAATGTATCGTTTTGACTATTCCCACCGACACCATGAAAAGACTCACCAGAAACCAACGCTTGAAGCAGCTTTGGTGGCGGAGGAACCTCCACCGCCACCACCCCTTCCAGCATCTTCACCACCATCCCCATTGTTGGTCTTGCCGCTTCTTCGTCTTGTATACACCACACCGCCACCAACCCCACCCTAACCACCTCCTCCATGTTATACTCACCATTAAGCCGCTCATCCACAACTGCTGCTACATCCCCTTCCGTTATCCTCCTTGCCGCCCACGGTGGAAAAAACCACTTTTCATTACTCTCGCCTCCGTTACCATCTGGTGGCCCCTCAACGTTCCGACGACCTCCTAATAGCTCCAATAATGTCATCCCATAACTATAAACATCAGCTTTTGTGGTTATAGCCACCCCGGATATCCACTCCGGAGCAACATACCCCCACGTTCCTCTCATCGTAGCCAAAACCCGACTAAAGTCTCGACCAATCAACTTGGCCAAACCAAAATCCGACACCTTAGCTGAAAATTCTTGATCAAGTAAAATATTTTCCGGCTTAATATCACAATGTATGATACAATTCCTACATTCTTCATGTAAATAAGCAATCCCTCTTGCAGTTCCGATAGCAATCCTAAATCTAGCATCCCAATCAAGACTCTGCCCACCTGTTTTCAAGTAAGAACTCAACGGCCCTTTTGGCATATAATCGTAAACGAGAAGTCTATGCGACTCTTCTGAACAAAAACCTCTTAATCTAACAAGATTAACATGTTGAATATTACCGATCGTACATACCTCCGCACGGAACTCCTTTTCACCACCACCCGGTCTATCCAACCGCTTCACCGCCACCAAAGTTGAATCCACCTTCCCACTAAACACCGCCCCAAATCCACCATGCCCCAACTGGTCTGAGAAGCCATTAGTAGCAGCATGAAGCTCTTTGTACGTAAAAATCCTCAAATTCATTACAGGAAACACAGACTCTTCCTCTAGTTTCTTCCTTCTGATCATTCTCTTCCTTAACACCACAAAGCCTAAAATCATAATCAACAAAATCGCAACAAAACAACTAATCGCACTTACAATAATAATCGTTTTCCCTTCACTCTTCTTTCCATTCACCCCTCTTGAAACCCTAACACTCAACGAATCTTGAACGACACCCAACCCTGAACTCGAATTCCCCAAATTCAATATCCTCCCAAAATAATTCTTACATGAATTCGTCTTCAGATTATACGACAAACCAATACATTCACAATCACTCAAACACTTCTTTTCACAATCATTTCTACTACCTGAAACCACTTCCATTCTCTCTTGATCAAACACCACATTCCCAATTTCCAAAAACTCATCGTTTTCGTCACATTCGACATCCCCGTCCCTCCGACACCCGCCCGAATAATCTCCATCGTCCCACCCCACCTCATCAACGGGTCGATATCCATCTAAACATTTACATGGTTTAATAGTCGATTTCGCATTACAAAACCCTAAATTACCACATAATCCATACACTTTACAAACATTATCCGGTTCTGACCAAAACATGTTCCAAAATTCTGTTTGTGGTGACCACGTGTACTGCTTAATTTGACCAGTGTAATCAATATTAAACCGTGTTAACGGTTTTTGTTGCACCATTGTTTCCGTAAAACCAAACGTCGCCGTTTCAGTAAACGGATTATTAAAATAAAACTTATATATATACGGAAGTGTCATTTCCGGCACACCTGAAAATATATTACCAGTCCAATTTCCACTACCCCAATACGTTTTATTTATATTATCATTATTATTATTAAATAATAACTCGACCTCACCGTAATCTGGTGGACGCAACCGCAGATAATACCTTCCCAATCCCGGATCGTTACTGCTTTTCCAACAAGTCAACGTTTGACCAACCGTTAAATTCATCCCCGGTAAAAACGTGTCCGCCGGAAAATCAAAGCTCCGCCATAACACCGCCCCTCCAGAATCCGTAACCACCAAATCTCCGTCCTCTAGAAGCTTCACACCACCTTCAGACTCAATGTTCAATTCATCGGTCTGCCAAACGACGTCGCATCGTGAGTTTTGATACTCCGTTACTGTTAACTTTCCATTGCTGATAACAAGCGATGACGATTCACGGCTAGTTAACGGCGTTTCACGGTTAGCTACCCAAACGTAAGTCGGTGTAGGGATTGAAGCGTACCAAATACCTAAATACCATTTCGATTCGTTATTTGTGTTGAAAAACCCTAACACGAATGTATTGTTTGCGCTGGAGATAGTGGAGTTACCGGAGATAATAACTTTTGATGAGTTAGGGTTTAAGCAGGAGGTAGATTGAATTGAGGGTGAGAATTGTAACAATGTTGAAATTAGAAAGACCGTGATGAAATTAAAAGAACCCATGGTTGAAATGAAAGCATGATTTAGTGTAACAGCATCTGCATTAATGGAAGCTGGGTTTCAATTTGAGTTGTAAAAATGGTGGAATAGAGATAGTGTGTGTTTGTATGTGAAATAGAGGAGAAGGTTAGGTATTTTGGGGAATGGAAGTTTAGAAAGGGTGTTCTGGTAATTTTGTTATGATATTTTTGTGTTTTTTCCATATTGGCCACTATATTTATGAGATTTTACATTTGGGGGTATTAACTTACAAGTTTTTTTTATGATTGTAATAAAATAGGCGATTTGTCATTTGTGCATTTCTAAATTTGAATGATTTGTATGTAACAACATAGCAAATTAAAAGCTAATCTTTAATTTAATAAAATTTGAGGTGAAATTTTGATGCAATGACAAGTGATTGGAAGAGAAGTAGATATTGACCCACAATAAGATGTTTATATACATGGCGTCAACGAGAAAACCAACATTTTCAGATACTTTGACGTAAATCAAGAAGTTGTATTCATGATAAATATTAATCGAGTGAGCATACTAATGAATCGGTACTTTTATAAACTCGATAATATAAATTACAGTTAAAATCAGTGTATTATGTTAACCTTATTGAAGTAATGGCTTACAAACCCCATTCACCTACTTTATGCGGTGTAAATTATCACAAGGTAATAATCAATCGAATAACTATTGTCTTGAAATCCTCTTCTAACATTTATTTGATGTTCAACCTACTCCAAACTCGAATTGACGATGACACACTAATGAAGATGCTCAACATCAAGCCGACCTATTGATAGTGTGACACATGCGAAAAACGGCTTTTGTTGAGTTATCACTAAAATGTTCGAATATACATAAATGATTGTACCTTAGATACTCTATTCAGCTATTCAAGGGTCTATGGTTTGTCGTGGTTTACGTACAAGTTATATTAAACATCTTTTAGCGCATCAACGAAAGTCACAAAGGCATATTTACAAAAGAAAATTAGTTAGCACAAAAACAATAACTACGTTTTATACGCTTCCATGTACTGACCGGAGTTTTAATACTTTTAGTGGCCAAATTGCCAACTTTCAAAGATATGTGACGAAGGTAGACAGTTAAATTACAATAAGGTCCTGATGCTTGAACTGTTGAAGAGTGTAAATTGTGGCGTAGATGTAATAAAACAGAAATCTGGGGGCTATAACAGTAAAATAAAACGGGGTTCACGAAGTCTTGGGGACAGTTGTACGGTGGCAGACAAAGGGATCTTCGAGCATTGGAGTCCACTCGATCTCCCATATATTTTGTTTTTATAAAAAAATAAAAATAAAATGAAACTCGGTAATTTTGAAGTTTAAACCGTTAGTGTATTGTTAAAAGTGTTTAAATTGAATCATATTGAGTGATAATTTTATGGGTAAGGTTCATAATATGAGGCGTTCTATCGTATTTAATTTAGGACAAAATTGTAAGGAGTTAAAATGCAGTAAAATCTATAGATATAAATTATAGTATTGTTAAAATGCAGTAGTTGTCATATATTACAAAAAAATTGTCCTAAAATGCAGTAAAAACATGTCTTCTCCTCCTTCTCTTTAAATGAGACATTCTCCTCAGATCATCCTCCCAACTTTATTGGGTTATATGTGTAAAATTACAATTAATCAATGTCTGAGATTTATAATGTATACTTAGCTATTCGGGCGTACATTGTATGTAAGAAACTTGTTATTTGTTGCTCGTGTATGTATTTTATGGTATTTTTGCCGTGTGTTATCTTTATAAGATGTTGCATGACATCATTATCAGTTGATACGTCACCAAAAAACATACAATGACAATAAAAAACAAGTTTCTTACACAACCATGTACATTCGAGTAGTTTGATACACACTACGAATATCACACTTTAGTTAATTGCATTTCCATCACTTAGCTCAATTTTCTTTTGAAGATGTTAATGCAATCATTGATATAAGATGTTGCATGACATCATTATCAGTTGATACGTCACCAAAAAACATACAATGACAATAAAAAACAAGTTTCTTACACAACCATGTACATTCGAGTAGTTTGATACACACTACGAATATCACACTTTAGTTAATTGCATTTCCATCACTTAGCTCAATTTTCTTTTGAAGATGTTAATGCAATCATTGATATAGCTGCTGGTCTAGCTCCTTTTCGTTTTAGTCTGTTTTACGATTTAATGTAGCTCTTTGCTGTTTTTGGTGTTGTATTCGATCCCTCTGTGATTACGTCTTGTAAGTGCTTAGAGGTTGTAGTGTTTATGCTGTTGATGGGTCTATTTATTTGTCTCATTTGTAGACTTGGATTATTGTTGTTCTCTTTGTTTTTGGTATATAATAGTCAGTTTCAAAAAAAAATAAAAATTATTGATATATTGAATTTGAGGAATGATTCGTACACTATATATTTTAAAGTCGTAAACCATCAAACATGTTTTACAGTGTTATACAGTACAACATTCTATAGCATGTTGGTGAAGTACGACTAAAAATAGGTGACATACAAATTACAAACCATTAAATTTAACTGGGCGAAGAACTATCTTGATCAAAAGTCGCATTTTACATATTTATGTTGAAATGAAGGACTTATGTATTAAATTAGTATATTTCATTATTAGAAAGACACTTCTACTTTACACGTGATTTAAAAACTAGTTCTATATTGGGTTTGATATGAGAATAGAAAAAGTCGCTAGAGACTAATATATGTCGATAACTAAAGCAAATCATTGTAGTTTATTCCATGTTATTATGCTTTTTATTTTAAAACCTTTTCTTAATTATGGTCTATTGATCATAATTGTTTGAATATTAATAGAAAGCTAGAGGTTTCTTTTGCGACAATGCTAAGAGGTCTCACTAAGACCACCCGCAACGGTCCCATTTTTGGGCGTTTTGGATATGGAGAACGCCCAGAACGCCCCCAACCAGGCGTTCTCGGGGCGGCTTTCTGGATCAATGGGCGTGCGAGAACGGACCGAGAACGAGGAAAAAGTAGGCCCCACCCATTTTTTTATTATTATTTTCGGTGTTCAACGGCTAGATTAAAAAAAAAATTAAATTTTTTTTTAAAAACGATGCAACGGCTAGGAGGGCAAAAAAAAATTTAATTTAATTTTTAAAATCTAACCCAAACCACTCTATATATACACACTCATTTCCAACCCATTTTCTCACCAAACACTCATTTCCACTCAAATTTACACACTATCTAACCCATTTCTACACTCACCCAAAAAAATGTCTCAATCTCCAAATTCAAACCAAAACCCCAACTCATCTTCTAACCAAAATCCCAACTCTACTTTTAACCAAAACCCGGATAACTTATCATACACTAACCTTATGCTATTCGGGACACCAAACGCACCCGGCCCGAATTCTTCTTCCTCATTCCGTCATCAACCACCAATGCCACAATACGGAATGTATCCACCATACTATCACCAACCACCATACGAATATTCAAACCCGTACTTCCAACAACCATTTTTTCAACCTCCTCAACAACCTCAACAACAACCTCAACAACAACCACAACAACAACAACCCGAACAACAACCCGACCAAGAAAGTTCTCAACGAGCCGGAAAACAAGTTGCTTAATCTCCAAGCAAAAGATCCCACGAAAAAAAAAAAGTGACGGTTCCAAGAAAATATGCAACAAACGTCAATGGCACACTAGCGAGTTAGCGTGGTTAGCTACATGTTGGTACGACACATCGGAAGACTCGGACCGAGGAAACTCACAAAAGAGAGGTACTTTGTGGGGTACGGTACAAGAAAAGTTTAACAACAACAATCGTGGGTGGGAACGAGGCGCCGACCAACTTTCCTCCAAGTGGCGTACGGTTAATAACAATTGCAAAGACTTCAACGCGATTTACTTAGCTCAAGAAAAGGAGTGGGGAAGCGGGCGAGACTCCAAGATGATTTACGACATGGCCGTTGTCGAATACTTCGACATTTATAAAAAACACTGGAACTTGCAGGAGGCTTGGACCGTGGTGAAAGATCACCCAAAATGGAAAGCACCACCGTCGGTCGGTGGAACCAGGTTACGCGACGAGGAAGAAGATTTTTTTGATGATTCCGTTGATCTCTCGGCCGACCACACTCCATCACAACAAAATCAGCTATTTGGACCCGACCCGCTTACAAGGCCCATGGGTCGGGACAGGGCCCGAAAAGCGGCTAGAAGTTCCGGTTCCTCCGACGCGGCGACATCATCCCGAGCATCGGCGGGCAGTGACAGGGTGGACGAGGCGCTTGAGCATATGGCCAAGTATAAGGCCGACATATTACGCGCCAGAAAAGAGTCGATTGAGACAATCACCCGCCAAGAAAGCTTTCGAACAGCTATGTAGGGTGTTCAATTTCTCCAAATCAACACCTCGGACATCCAGGACCCAACTGACCGCGCAACAGTTATGAGGATGAAGAAAAAGTTTCGCAAAGAGTTTCGGGAGTTCTACGAGGCCGAGGATGAAGATTCGGATGCCGACGAGTAGTTTAGTTATTATTTGGTTGTAATTTTCTATTTTTAGGACTTAATCGCTTACTTTAAATTATTGTTTTTTTTATTTTATTTTTAGGATTGTAATTTTTTTATTTCTAGGATTGTAACTTTTTATTTTTTAGGAATGTAACTTTTTTTTTTAAAATAAATGTATTGTTTTTAATTAATTAAATGTATTGTTTTAATAATTTAAATGTAATGTTTTTAATTAATTAAATATATTGTTTTTAAATAAGTGGAAATGAGGTGGAAATAAGTGGGGCCAGGAGAGAGAAAAAGGGGCGTTTTGGTGTTATGGTTGTATGGGTTAAAATGGTGTTGTGGTGTTGTGCTGACGTGGCAGGGGGAAAACGGGCGTTCTAGTGTTATGGTTGCGAATGGTCTAACACGGTTCAATATTCTTAAATAATTCTTCGTCAACCGAAATAACTGTTATGATTTAAGTTCAAATATATTTGGCACGTCCCAACGTCTTAATGATATTATTTAGTGACGTCGTTATCAAAAACAATACCGGAGTATGGGGTTTATGAAACTTGCTCACGATAATCACGTACTGTATTAGTTATGGTGACTCGTTGACTCTAATATAATCATGCTTTAAGCAAAAACATTATTCGTCTAGAATAATTATTATGTACCTTAATTAATTATTTAAAGAGTTTCATCCCTGTTTACAGACTTTTTTATTCACCATCGTATCCGACAAAATCACATTGAGAGATAATATTATAAATATAATTGAATATATATTTAATAATAATTAGATATTGAAGAAAACATAAGTTCAACTTTTGAGATTAAATAAGATAGCACATTGCACATGCTTTGGACCATTTCTGAAGTTTTTGAGACAAAAAGATCGGAGGAAGGTGAGGTCTTTGTTTGACACCTTTGACTTCATTTTATTGGTCACGTCCAAATTTGACTTTAATTGTTCAAAATAATTTTTTTTTAATTACGGTAGTACTTTCGTAAGTATGGCGAGTATAATATTTTTATTCAGCACAGGAAAATATATATAAATACCATCAGTGGCGGACGTATGTGGGGTGTAGGGTATGCACTTGCATACCCTATGAACAAGTTTGCCAGTGTTAAAAAATTTATTTTCATGAAGTTATCAACATTTTAATGCTCCGGGCGAGACAAGTAAAAAATGTCCCATTCGTAAACAAATAGCACATTTATATAGAAGATTTTAAAGTTCAAAATTTTGTAATTACAACAATAGTTTTAGTGGCTATACATTTTTAAAAATTAAGTTCGATCAGTTTGACCAAAACGTATGTATAGATAGATCCAAAATAATACTCAAATCTAAGTCTAATATTTTTGTAAAGTGTCTATGTTCTTCCAAATAAAATGCAAACTAACTACTTAAGATGCATGTAAGCTATAAACCTTGATGCGCTAAAATGAATTTAAATTAGGAGTGAACAGTGAAAACTGATTAAATTTAGTTACAAACTTTAAGGGGTTAGAATAAGTTTTAACTAGGGACTGATATAATAAAATTACAAACTTTGAGGTGTTAAAGGGTAAAAATAAATTTTAACTAGGGACTGATATAATAGAATCACAAACTTTGAGGTGTTAAAATCTAAAAATAAATTTTAACTTAGAGACTGATATAATAAAATCACAAACTTTAAAGTGTTAAAATGAATTTTAAGTAATAACCGAGGTAGTAGAAACAAAAGTATGATAATGATCTTGAAACTCGTGTCACATCTTCCCCATCAATATTCTAACACCAAAAAACTCCATTAAAGTACAAATTCAAGCTCCATTTTTTTTACTGTGAACTCCATATATTTTAACATCCGAAGCTAGATGTTTGATGCCCCTTCTCTTCCGTTGCCCTGGGCCATCGCCCGGGCTGCTTAGCCCTAGAGCCGGCCCTGTTAATATCTTAATACTAAAGTGCATACCCTGTGAAAAACTTGTGCCCTGATTTAAAATTAAGTAATGTCTATGATTATAATGGCAATTGCTTTAAGTAATGCCTAATTGTGTATGAACAATTGTTGTGCCCTGATTAAAAATTAAGTAATGCCTAATTTTGTATGAAAAATTGTTGTGCCCTGATTAAAAATTAAGTAATGTCTATGATTATAATGGCAATTGCTTTAAGGGGATAAGATATGTTAATTGGTTGAGTGGTTGCATTTGGTATAGTATGATTGGTTGGCATATTGCTTATGATGCTTATTTCAAGTTTATTACTGCTATTAGTCATAGAAGTGCCATTGTTTTATTCAAGACTGCAATCTGTTATGAGTCTTTTTTTGTGCTGCTAATTTTTCAGGATGGTTATAACGTTATACTAGTATGGTTGATTGTGTTATGGTTACTGGTGGTTGCTGTAAGAGTTTTGTTACTGTCATTCACATAGTTGCAAGGATGACTAGAATTGCTACTATTTTGCTGTGTATGATTGCTGCTATGTATATGGCTGATATTGCTAGTTTGGAATTGGTTAGCATCACTTCTGGTTGTTCTTCTGATTCTATGGCTGATATGCCTTAGGTAGTGACCGATGGTCAGATTTAAAATTTAGTTGTATGCTATTGAAGTTGAAGTCATGTTTTGCTGCTTGGGGTTGTTTCTGGATCATCTTATGGCAGCCATGTTTTTGTGATTGACCACTGGATTGTCGCTGCTGTACTAAGGTTTAGTCATAGGTTATGGAACGATAAATGCATTTATGGGCTGCATATTTTTATGAGAGGTATACTATTGAAGTTTAATTCTACGGTGGGTGATGTTAAACTGAGTTTAAGTGGGTTGAGGACATGATAGTGGGCTGTCAAGAACAAAGCAGGAGATTGCATTTCTAAGGAGCAGAATTGTTTTTTGTTTAATGTTAGGTTGGTTTTGAAAGCCGAGTTTAAACTTAGCTACGATATAGCTGAGATTTGCATAGATTCGAAATATAATTGGTATAGAGAGTTGCATACCTTAAAAAACTGCTGTACATATCCTATTTGTTAAACATATTAACTTTACAACATTACTCCTCATAAGACCCCAAAGATTGAAGATGAAACAATATCAGAGTAGTGAGTAGAGTAGTGAGCAGACCGCTTGTTTCTATCCTTGAGTAGTTGGCCCCAAACAATGACTACAACTATTGATGTAGGCAATATAATAAGGGGTTTTTGTTGAAGTGGTGTTTATGTGTTTGGTTATAACTTTAGGAACACTAACAATATGTCAACAAGTTGTTTTTACAAGTAATCAATAGGACTTATGAATGACTAACTCTAGGAATGTGTTTGCGAGTTAACTCGTTACCTTAATTATCATGTGTTACCAACGTGTTTGTTTTTTCCTACCGCAGAAATATGACGCTACTGTGACTATCAGAAGCAAGATGACTATGCTTGAAAAAATGAAGAGAAAAATACAGGGTACGCCTAGAGAAGGCTTGTTTAGAGGAACATGTTTTGGTAGGTGGTTAGATATTGGGTACGATAAGTTTTTGGGTCGTTTAATACATCGAATGCTCGAGAATCAGTTGGAGTGCATCGGTAGGCATGACCCCTTGCTTCATCCATTAACTTATGATGTCGGGGGTTACCAGCTGAATTTTGGAAGCAAACAGTTTTGCCTTATTACCGGATTACGTTTTGGAGACCTAGACTGGTCGAAATACAAAGCCAAAACTATCCCTTTCCGCAATCGAGTATTTCCAGACATAGCAGTAGATAGTCCGGTACACTTGTCCGACCTTCATGACTTGTACAAGGGGCCTCGATTTGCCAGTCTTAGTGACCTAGATGCCGTTCGCGTGTGCCTTTTGATTGTGTTGGAGTATGTTTTCCTTGGAAATGGGAGTGAGCTTAAAACAGTGATTGACGCGGATTTCTTGGAGCTAGTTGAGGATTTGGACAAGTGGAACCGGTTTCCATGGGGCACTCACGTGTGGCTTCTGACACACGATCAACTTAAGGATGCGGTCCCCGGAAGAAGGGCTAAACATTTTTATGACTTAGATATTAGGGCTAAGGCATCGGTGACATATACACTGAAGGGATTTATTTGGGCATTCCAGGTGAGATAAGTAATCAAACTACAATACTAACATTTTTTCGAGGTATGCTAATATAATCTAAAATTGTATTTGTTGTTGTTTCTACATGTAGGTTTGGATTTTCGAGTCGTTTCCAATCTTAACCGGTGAATTTTTTGGTCCGCTTCGCGACACTTTTCCGAGGGGAATTCGGTGGAATAGCAATAATACGTTTAGCAAGGCTCAGCTATATATCTTGGACGGCCCGTTTCCTGATGTAAGCCAATTTAATTTAACCTTTTCGATACTTTTTCAGACCCACTTGCATTACTTTTCCTGTTAATGTGAATGTATAAAAGATAATACTCATTAACAATAAAATAGCAAATGAACCATTTGTGTCTGGGATTAAAGATAGTTAATGTACATTCGTTTGTATGGTTCATTTGTTAGTAGTAACACCATTTTCGTACAGGACCTACGTCCAATCCAAACTCTTCGCGTGCTAGCCGAGGAGACCCGCTCGGATTGGTGGATAGCTAGCAAGGATTGCTTCCCAGCCGAAGCAGGAGATAATTTGCCTCCTCGACCTCCACCATCTCGTCGTGGGCTCCGCCCACCTAATAGGGTCGACGTTGCTGACGGCGAAGCCAGTGCCGCGATGCCTCCGCCGCCATCAACATCACAGCGGCTAGAAGTTACCTCCCTGTCATTAGAGGAACGTTTTTCGAGGTTACAGGGAGAACACATGGTCCTACAAGCATCTGTTTTGCAGTTGCGTAACCGTTGTGTCATGTTAGAGCAAAAGGTTGGTTTTAATTACTAGTTACTCCGTTTCCCTAAAAAAGGTCTTAGTAATACAAAGTGTAAATAACAACTTATTAAATATATAATAATAATTCTATACAGGTATTTTCCGGAGATCCAAAAACTAAACCCGTCGTTGATGCTGCCGTTGTAGATGTTGGTCATATGAGCAACCTGAATACCGAGAATAGTAACATTGATTTGAACTTGGATTTGAGCTGCTTATATGCGGATGATGACGTGCTTGTAAGTAACGAATTAGACCGTACACTTTCTGATATTATTAGGTTAGTACACTTTTACTGGTTGTTACATAATCTGTTATTTTTTATAGACGCAGGATGTGGATGATGACACACCGACATACGGTATCCTTCAATCTTTGTCCCAGGTACTTACGGCGAGTGTGGATGAAGTCGGAAAAACCAAACTCGACAGCATGATGGCCTCATTTGAGAATATAATGGTAATGTTCATTGAACCAAAATTTAAATTGTGGCGGTTTTTCATTCTCCTGTTAGTTGCAACTTTCTTTCGGCATTTAGTCATACTTAACTGCAAATTGTGACACATGCAGGCTGGCAAGGGTGATGACATGCAAGACCCGCACAACAGCATGGTCGAGACACGAGCCCCTGATGTTACACCCTCGGTGGTTGATGACGACGTACATGCGGAGGTTAGCATTTTTTACCAAACTAATAGTCATGTAAATATATTAGCAGTAGTACTACTCAATATCCGACTCGATTGTCACATGCAGGCTGGCAAGGGTGATGATATGCAAGACCCGCACAATACCATGGTCGAGACACGAGCCCTGGATGTTACAGCCTCGGGGGTTGGTGACGAGGTACATGCGGAGGTTCGCATTTTCTACCAAACTAATATTCATGTAAATATATTAGCAGTAGTACTACTTCTGATACAGCTCGATTGTCACATGCAGGCTGCCACGGGTGATGATATGCAAGACCCGCATAGCAGCATGGTCGAGACACGAGCCCCCGATGTTACACCCTCGGGGGTTGATGACGACGTACATGCAGAGGTTAGCATTTTTTACCAAACTAGTAGTCATGTAAATATATTAGCAGTAATACTACTTCTTATACATGTTTCCATATTTGAGTTGTAAATTTTTCATCGTTTTGCAAATATAGTTAAACTCTCAACTACCAACAAAAAGGCCCAAGAACAAATCCCGCTACATGAGATCACCATTCGGTCCCCTGCCAGACACGACGCAAGTTGTCAAACCTGTTAGGAAAAAGAAGCGTGCAGTATCGCCGGTGCCTAAGATGACACTAGCGAATTATCTTGAGGTTAGCAGAATGAGTTGATTTCTAGGATTTATTATCCCTAATTATTCATGTATTAATCATCGACTAACCAAATGAATAATCAATTTTTTGCCTTATAGGATGGAAAAGCTAAAGATATGAATAACGATGCCGTCTTGAAGGAGTCCGTTGTGCTTATTGAGGAGGACAACCAGAATTCAGGGAAGGAGACGAAGGAGCCGCCTCACAAGATGTACACGGCAGAGGTGCTTCCGCCTAGGGAAGTTCCAATATGGGAGGAGGTAGCGGTCTAGCGTATTACCTGGTTTACTTTTTACTAATGCACTTTTAGTAGGTACATTGATGTTATGATACATTGTACCATTTTCTGATAGGATTTCGCAAGACGGTTTGGAAATATGCCTGTCCCTATGATCGATCAGGACTTAGAAGATTGGCTAAAGTCGGAAAAGTCTATGTCATTTAGCTGCTCAATTCGTACCAAACTGACCATGGTGAAAAAGTTTTGGTACAGATTACTTTGTCGACCCCAACCGACGGAGGAAATAGTAGGGGAGGAGAGGACAGAAAATGGATGGCTTGATGATAGTGTAAGTACTTGATTACCTGAAACTTTTAAAGACCTTACTCCTCTACTCTTTGTATTAAAAGAGGTTTAAAATGATAAAATACACAGCACATTAGATTGTGGATCAACTACCTCAACACACTTAGACCTGAAGACGCTGACTGGTGCGTAGTAGATCCTTTTTTCGCGGACCTTATCAGGTGGGAGGATCATACGTTGTCTACCTATTATTCGGAAGGTGTAGTGTTCCCGGGGAATTGGAAAAACGTGAGGCGTGTAAGTGTATATATTACTTTTTTAAAATCCAATTCCATTGGACGTTTGTATATTTTGAATGTCCTCTAAATATAAAATTACTTGGTGCACATATCGTCTCAGGTATTTATGCCGGTAAACGAGCCTGACAAACACTATTGCCTCTTGGAGTTTGTGATTGAGACCGGTGTTTTTACGTATTATGACAGCTTGATCGAGATCAATACTTATGGACAAATAGTAAAACGTGAATTCTATGGCCTCTTGGAGAAGAACATACGGGAAAAGATTCCAGAATATCTAGAAAGAAGTGGCGTATTTGAAGCCAAAGGTTTGAAGAAAGAGGCATACACCATCTCATTTACAACGCATCCGAAATGGCTCACCCCCCAGCAGGCCGGTCGATATGGTGACTGTGGTATTTTTGTATGTATGTTTGTCTATCGCTTGGCGTTTCATAAAGAAGTAGGAAAGTTTGGAGTGACTGATGCTCAACAAGTCGGCTTGTGGTATCGCGAGGCAATGGCACGACTTTTTTTTGGATTTGTGGGTCGCTAGTTAGTTTGGTTGACAAAATGGTCATCCGTGTAATATGTAATGGAAATATTTTGGTTGTGTTGATCTGCTGTTGTTTTTATGTTAAAAAGTTTCCGGCAGTTCAAAAAGCTGTGCATGGAGTTCAAAGAGTCATGAGATACAAACATGAAGAAAGATATTATTAAAATAGCCTGCGTGATCTGTTAAACATGTCGCAATATGATACTAAAAATACATCTACCCTTGTTTCCAATTCCAACAAATATTACATTCACTAATACTAGTTAAATAAAACCAACTAGAATTCCTTCAGGTCAACAGTGGGATATACGAATTCCTGCGTTGATGTCATAGAAATACGGCATTGGCTTCTTGTATGATCATCGGCACCACACCTTGTACAGACTTTCCTTTTCACCCTTTCTCCCTTTGATGGTATACGCCCCGTCTTCTTGGGTCTGCCTGCATTGTGTTTATTATTTAAGGGTGGTAAGACCCTTGCAAAGTTTGCAGGAATCACCCAGTTAGATATGTCACCCACAAAGGTCGTTTCCTCGGCGTATGTAGCCTGGTAAGTCTCATTTGTGAACCAATGTTTTGCCAAGTCAGCAGTTTCGGTGACTCCGATTTCCTTTAACACTGCTATAGCATGTCCACAGGGTAAACCAGAGTGTTGCCATTGCCGACATGAACATTCTTTTGTCTCCAAATTCACGGTATTATCGTATCTCATATCTTTGACTTGGAAACGAGTACACGATATGCCGTATACTCTCAACTTCCCGGATTTCAAGATTCTGTTGCGAACTTTATTTTCCGCGTAAGGCGTTAGTGGTTGGCCCAACTTTGCGTAGTTAACTATTTTTATAAATACAAAAACATTGTAAAAGATAATAGATACAACATTATATGAAATATATATATATATATATATATATATATATATATATATATATATATATGAAATAAGTTCGTGTACCTCCATCTTGCCGCCTTTCGAAGTACCACCTCTGAACCAAACCTCTAAAAAACTCCATTAACATTGTAATAGGCATCTTTCGTGCCTCCTTACTTAATGCATTGATAGACTCCGCACAATTTGAGGTTAAGTAATTGTAGCGATTAACAGTGCTATGCGCCCTAGACCATCTCTCCGGCCCAGCATCAACGAGCTTGGCATGTGCGTGGGCATCCACTGCAAGAAGTTGCTCCATGTATTGCTCAAACTGATAAACTTTTATGAGCTTTGCATATCTTCCAAAACAACCAATCGTGCTTTTTTGCTAAACTCAAGTTCATCAATAAATGACGGCAACAAATCCCATGAAACGCATTAGGAAACACCTCTCTTACACCTTGTGCAATGCCCGGATGCCTATCGGAAATGATAACCAAGTCCCCCATGACTCCTATGCACTGCCTCAACTTGATCATAAACCATGTCCAACTCCCTCCAGACTCACCGGGACACACCCCGAAAGCAAGTGGCACAATCTGGTTGTTTCCATCCATTCCAACCGCAAGCAAATTAGAACCGGTGAATTTACCCTTCAGGTGTGCACCGTCAACTATTATCAACGGTCTCAAGTGATTAAGAAAAGTTCGTATCTGTCGTTACATAACAACATATATAAATACGATAATAAAGGTATTATATGCTAGCAACTTGCTTGACAAATTTTAAGTAATAAATGTACAAGACTTACCGAGACACCAAGCGCAACAAAACACATCTCGAAACGTCCGTATTGATCCGTCTTAATATCGGTAACGGTTCCAGGATTCTTGAGCGTCAAGTTAAGTAAGTAGTATGGTAACTTGCTGAACGACTCTGCATGCCCGCCCCTCAACTTCTCCAAAGCAGCCTCCCTACCACGCCAAGCTTGTTGATACGAAATCTTAATCTGATATGTATCATTGATATCTTCAATTATATCTTTTGGCCTTAAAACTCTGCTGGGATCTTTCAACCTCTCCGCTATAATATCACCCATAACATCTTTGTACGCGTTCCGATGCTTCGTCTTTGTCTGCGTGTTTGAACATGTATGGAAGTCATACAGCTGGGTAACTCGGAAAGGTTCCCCATGTTGTGCTCTACGAGTTACTATCTTCCAGTCACATCCTTCACTAAAACATACAACATCGAATCTTGTTTTGGACGAGTTTCTTACTTTGTATTGACGTCCGTCCACCAGTGACTTGTGGGCAATAGCGGACTTGCAATGATCTTTGTTGAAAAAGGACATTCCTACCACCAATTTAGTTTTGCTCTTTCCGTTGTATATGCATTGCAGGGTTGCCTTTGTTTTAAAAGCAGCCGCTGGGGGTGGTTTAGGCATATAAGTAAATGTCGTGTTTTTCCATTCGCTAGGAGGTATGTATGCTGCATTACCAGCATCGTTTTCACCACCCTCGTCACTAAAGAATCCATAATCAGTATCGCTTTCTGTCCCAGATTCATCCCCGTTACCCTGTCCACATTCTTCCCCTCCGTTTTCACCGCATGCTTGGCCGCCATCGGTTCTCGTTTCCTCCTTGCCAACATACGTTTGGTTTTTAGAACTACCAACATCTAAACTGCGTTTTAATGACAAACCAATTTCAAGAAAGTGTGGCGATTCACGATCTTGCTTTTCTTTATAATATTGAAAATCTGAATCGTCGTGTTGGCGAGAACTACTGCCCTCGTGTATGGGGTTTTCGTTGACTGGTCCAGGTTCAAGAAATTGATGTGCCTCTAGATTGTGAGTTTCTTCATAACATCCGAAATTTGAATTGTAAGGCTGGGGTGCTTGATTTGAAGGAAGTTGTTGAAAGGTAGTATCATATGGTTGATTACCATAAATGGGATGATGATACCGAAAAGAATCATGGAATTGAGTTGCCGCTTGATCCTGCCGTGATGGATCAAAGAAGTACTGGTGTTGATTTGGGTAAGGATAAAAAGTTGGGTGCGTGTATGGAATTGCTACCTGAGTACTTCGTTGAGCCACAGTAGGCTCAACAATAAACAACTCTATTGGTCTTCCATTCATATTCTGAGCTGCTTCTACGAAGAAAGCAACTTCGTCATCATCGGTAACTTCCATTGCATAATCGTCGGGTGATAGTTTATAAGATAGAGTATATCCACGATCCATATCTAAATTGAACTTATTTCCGACGTACGTAACTAACTTATTGTATGTAGTATTAATGCTCAAATTAACACCACGCCTAGAAGAACTAGTAACAAGTATGACCTTAACAACTTCTTTTTGAGAACTCATTGCTGTTTTGTGCGTTGCAAAGTTTTGAATTATCACGCTATAATATCAGTTGTTGGCGATGATAATTCTAAATATATTTATGTATATATATATGTATATCTCTATATATGTAGATTAAACTGGCATAAAGGCATAGTTGGGGTTTCATTAAGCAAATAGAGCTTTTTTTTTGTACCTGAAAAGACATGTGTCAATTAATGGCGATAATTTTGTACAGGGTACACCATAACCACTCAGCGAAAAGCGAAAAGATCGTACACATGACTAGACAACACATGCCTTTAGGCGAATAATTGGTACTCACGTACAACTGCATACATAATTGAATGGGACAATATCGTACCACGTACCACATAAATAATTAGGCTGGCGAGAATTTCGTAGATATGACATCACATTGGATGCCTTAAAGTGTTTTTTTTGTACAACCGTACAACAACATGCATACTCATAGGCGATAATTTCGTACAACGTACATTATAAGCAACAATATACATGCAATAAATTCGTTCAAAGTACCACAATAAATAATAATTTAAACCCAAAATTTCGTAAAGAGTACAAGTGACATGATATTTAGGGTGACATCTTCGTACTTACGATAATACGAATTTCAAAACAAAATAATCTCAAACATTAAAAACACAAGAGACAAAACACAATGCCCCATACATTACTAAAAAACATACATAACATAATTAGACCATACGCAACAACATTAAAAAGACATATATTACATGGGCGGTTTTAATTAGACCTACCTTACACACCAATTTAAAGTTACATGCCTACAAGGGAAAGATAATTTTGAATTGCATGACCTACCATTCCCTATCCGGGACCGTCAACGATAGTAATGTTCGTTGCTGGCATCACTATCGTAGTCAGTGAGATTCACTTCGGGATCTTCCTCCATGTACACAAGATATAACTCAATACCTTGACAACATTCTTTAGCATGTTTTACTACTTTATTCCATGTTTCCTCCGACATCAGCATACGAGCACCATCATGTTCAATATTGCCAGCTTCACAATAGTATACATCACTGAAAGTTAAATTTATATTTTCCTTAAGATAGGAAAACAACTTACTGAGGTCAAAGTCAGTAGAATCAAAATCTACGATTGTTTGTTTCACACCATTTTCGTATGACTTATTGTCATAACGAAGTTGTCCACCGTAAAACACAGTAAGCTCAATCAATTGCATTGTATTACACTATGATCGAAATAGAAAATATTTGAATGCTGAAATAGGGAGATAAGTAAGGTATTTATATTCATTTACTTGATATCATTACATTTCAAGTTTCAAATGACAAATACGTGCAACTGAGATCACCCGTCTCTGTTATGGCGATTTTTTCGTACAGCTGAGAGGACATCGCATGCTTTAAAGCGAAATTGTAGTACAGCTGACAAGACTAGTCATGCTATAAGGCGAGATTTTCGTACGTATGCCAACATAATTGATATAGCACAGGCGAATTTTTAGAGCTACTGACAAGACAACTCAGGCTTGAAGGCGAAATTTTCGTACAGAAGATCATACAAGTCAGCTTTAAAGCGAAATACACGTACAAATGACATGACAACTCAAGCTGTAAAGCGGAAAATCCATACACCTTAAAGGTACAACTAAAGGTTTAATATTTACTATATAAACTTCAAAAGATTAAACACTTGGTCCCCACATTGTTTCACAAAATGGAAAACATCAATTACGGCCACAAATTTAGATCGGTGAATGAGCCAAGATTAATTGGTAACATATATCGTAAGTAATCTTATTTTACATTACATTGATAAACCATATCTTTAATTTTCCGGGATACTAAAAATATTTTAATACAGGTGCTGATCCGTGTTTGTTCTCCATCAAACTTCACCACTATGGAAGGTTTTCCGACCCTCCTAACAGGACTTATGAAGATGGTGCCGTCACTTATGTTGATTGTTTACATTTAGCAAGTTTTTGTATTGATCAAATGGATAGGATATATTCTGAATTAGGTTATGATGACACTTCAGCTAGATTCTACTATTTTAAAAAGCATAATCAGGACTTGGATTCCGGGCTCCATGCATTGGAGCATGAAGATGATGATGTGTTTGAAATGATGATGAACAGTGAAGGGAGACAGCTTGAAGTTTACATCTCACGTACAAGAGTCACTACAGTTTACAGCGAGTCAACCAGCAACATGAATAACGGGGCAACCGAAGGCGAAGATGGCAATTCAAATTCGAGAAGAAGGTTGTTCCTTTAGGTAGGGTGTTTGTCGTTAGGCAAATACAAAATCAAGTAGTAACAACATCAAGGATTAATTGTATGTGTTTGTTAGTGGGATATATGAGGTTGTTTGCTTAGGTAGTTAGTCTTTAAGCATTTTTAGTATCAAGTCTTAGGTCGAACCTTTTCCCGTTAGGTTGTGTATCGTTGTGTACCTGTGACAACATCAACGATTACTTGTGTTTGTTTGTTACAAGATTATGAGATTGTTTGCTTAGTTAGTTAGTCTTTAAGCATTTTTCGTGGAATGTCTTAGGTCGACACCTTTCCCGTTAGGTTGTATCTCGTTTTGAATTATCACGCTATAATATCAGTATGTACCCACATCGAGTCGCATAAATCTACTTTATAGCGATACTTTCGTACAGTTGACAAGACAAATCTACTTTATACCGAAATTTTTGTAGAATTGACAAGACAACCCAACTGTTAGGCGAAATTTTCGTACAATTGAAAAGACAAGTCATATATAAGACGAAAATTTCGTACACAAGAGAAGGGCAAAATAATAAATCCGTGGTTGTTGGTTATAAGCTAGTGTCATGGAATAATAGGTTGGATTACTTAAATTAAAGTACTTAGATTACATAATTAAGAGCATACACTACATAATTAAGACCATACATTACATGCATCAAATCACCAATTAGGAACATACCAAACAATTATTAAAAAGCTACATGACATGAAATCATAGATAATTGTAATTTCCATTACGGCCCATTCAATCACTTCTGGAATAATTGAAGAAATGTCTTAGGTAGTGAGTGTTGCTATCATCACTATCATAGTCACTTTGATGAACGTCTAGTTCTTCATTCATCTCTATGAGATATAACTCAATTCTTTTACCAGAATTCAAAGCTTGTTTTTTGACCTCGCCCCAATCTTCGTCCCCCACCAGAAAACGAGCACCATCAATTCCGATCTTGTCTTGTTCACAATACAATGCTTCATTAAAAGTAGAATCTATTTTTTCTCTTAGAAAGGCATACAACGTCTTCAGATCATACCTAGTGACATCAATATCGAATGTTTTTTTCATACCATTATCGTATGACTTGTAGTCGAAGCTAAGTACGCCATCGTGAAATACATCAATTGTAACCACCGTCGGTTCCATAGTAGTCGTAAAATATGATATTACTAAAGTATTTCTATTTAGAAAATATAAAATTATAGTGATCAATGGACGACCAGTAGTATTGTGTATTTATAATAACACGGCAGTGTGTGCATTCAACGTGCTAGCGAGATCTACGTACATGTGGCAAGACGACACTGCTTTGGAGCAAGACTTTCGTATAGATAATTAGCCAACTCATCCTTAGAGCGAAATGTTTGTACAATTGACAAGACTACTCTTCTTTAAAGCGAAATATGCGTACTTATGACAACCCATCAGATCTTTATACCGAGAAATGCGTACATATGACAAGCCAACTCATCTTTAAAGCGAAATTTTTGTACAATTGACAAGATGAGTCTGCCTTAAAGCGAGGTTTTCGTACAGATGACAAGCCAACTCATCTTTATAGCGATAAATTCGGACATATGACGAGCCAACTCAACTTTAAAGAGTTTTTTTTCGTACAAGTGGCAAGACGACTCTGCTTCAAAGCGAGCTGTTCGTACAGATGACAAGCCAACTCAACCTGTAAAGCGAAAAACTCGTACATATGAATGGCCAACTCATCTTTTGAGCAAAATTTTCGTATAGATGATGGTACAACTCAGCTTTAAAGCGAAATATGCGTACCTTTCCTGTTAGGTTCTGTATCGTTGTGTACCGGTAACAACATCAAGGGTTACTTGCATGTGTTGGTTACAATATTATGTATCTGTTGTTACGTTTGCGTTATTTCAAGCATTACTTTTATATCACTTAAGGTGCTTGTAATACCATTTATAAAAAGGTAGTATATATGCTTATAAAGCAAATTTACAACTAGTATTTACCCACATCGAGTCGCATAAATTGTGTTAGCGAGATACTCCCTATAACTAACTTCGAAGACCTTCGCGGCGCATTGTATATGAATTGGATGACAATGTGCTAGTTTTTCTATAAAATGACAAACATAAATCCCACAACTAGAACCATCAGTTTGTTGAGGGGACTCGATCCCAACATACTGCAAGTTCACTTGTAACTTATCCACTCGTTCAACACTTGCGTTACTCCAGTAATTTAGGTTGTCCAAAAATAGTGGAATTAGTTCTTGCAATTTAACGTGAATGCTGTGCAGGAACGTCAACCTCGAAGTTGTTTCCGACGGGTCAAATGAGAACTTGCTGTCATAAATCTTCACATTCCAAGAAGTGAGGTCTAACTCAGCAAGCATCCAATGCAGACTAGACTGATTCAATGGGAAAAGGACCTGCAAATCAGTTGAAGTTAATTTAGATGAACCATTGCAATGTGTAATACATTTGAGGTAAATGCATTATTAGTTACCCTATCAAGAGTCCACCAAGGAGGGCACGGTCCCTCACTTCCATTAGCCAACGCATATATTCTCTCACAGTCATGCAATATGTAATGGAAATCAACGGGAAGGATTCCACACCGTTCATCCTTGTAGGGTGATGAAGCCACGATAATCGACCAAATGTTGATGTGCTACAAGACATAAAAAATTAAGTGACTACAGACTACATATATAAAACTGTGCACCAAACAACTAAATCGTAAAGGGCAAAACCGCACATTAACTGTAAAAAAAACAGCAGCAAATAAATGTTGGCAAACGACTGCGAAACAAAACTGATATCATACCTCACTTTCTAGCCAACCATCCTGAGATAAGTTAAGTAGCCTACCCCAAAACTCCAAAGTCAACCCGTGGGGGTAACCTGTGACAAACGAATAATGGTCGACGGGATTTCCATTGTCAACCCGGCGTTGATAGAACTCGAGTGCGGTGGTTTCAAAATCAGTCTCAAGCTTGGTCTTCGTGGATGGTAATAACACTTTGTGGCCAGTGGCACGGCCATCCTCATCTATCATCGTTGGCTATGATTAAACAGTAAATGATTGTTAAAAGTAAAGTGGGTAAAAAGGCATTATAAATGTGTAAATATATACTCACTTCCTCATCATCATCAGCACAACTTTGAAGATATGTACGTATATCTTCATCTGTCCAATGGTCGATGGGTTTACCAATATCCTCTTCCATTAGCCTATGGGTTTGTTCTATACCAACAACGGTTTCTGCTTTTCTGATACACGCTTGTTCGTTACTAACATACGGTTGCTCCTTCTGAATAACTTCCTGTTCTTTACTAACAATCGGCTCATCATCCAAAAAAAATGTTGCAAGCTCTTCTTCTGTAACCTCGAAAGCATCCATGTTAAAATCCGGATATGCTTTCTTCCACAAAACCTGTTATATCTAACAATCTCACAACAGTCCGAAATACACTTTACCTCTGAGTACATTTGTAGATAAGATAGATAAAATACCTCTAGTAATTCCCCGATATTGGGAAAACGCCCCAGTCGCCTACATTCCACGTAACCCAAACGGTTCCCTGCTTGCATTGATTCCACAATATTGAACCGCCTTTCAAACTTGGCCAATAAAGAATCCACCTCAAGGAACCGTAACGTTTCCTGATACCAGGGCCTTTCAGTCTCAGCGTGTGTCACCTTAATATCTCTCGGTCCATTTTTCGCCTAAAATATGGACAGTGATCCTTTTTGTAAATAGAACATTTCGGAGTGAAATAAAACCAATAAACAATCAAATAACGAACAAACAATAAAGTTTGATCAAACTATTGACAACATATACCTCCGTAGGCTTCTTATCGAATTTCACACAAATAGACCAATCATAAGGTTTCTTTTGAGTCCAAGCGACACCTCTTGGTACTCGCCAAGATTTATCTTTAACATGAAACATTCTGCAGCACGGTAGTACTTCTAAAATCCATATCTATTAGCAAAAATAATACAAAATTATTAGAGAAGCTTATACAGGAACTTTTAATGATTAATTAAATAATAGTGCGAATAATTACTACCTTGAACGCGAACATGAACCCTCTAAGTGAATACTTTGGAGGCCTTTCACCATTTGGATCAAACAGTAATCTGGTTTTCATATCAACACTAAGTGACTCGTACGTGCACCGCCAAACATAGGAACCCCAAGGAAACTTGTTCCATTTTTCTAAATCTTCAACCAACTGTAGTAAATCGTCGTCAACGACAGCATCGTTATCCCCGTCGACAAATCCGACTTGCACAAGCTCTAATAGACAAATTCGCACAACATCCATTGGTGTATACCGATTAAGTACGTTGGTAAAAGTGTCATGGAGATCACACACACACACATGTTTTGTCACAACCCTCCCGTTCCCGAATACTCTATCTCTAAACGAAACCCCCCCTGTTCCAAGTATTTGCGGTAAGACACCAAACTTCATCCCAGTGATCAAACAAAATTCCTCTGGCCCAAAATGTAACGTTTCACCGCCGACATTAAAAACCAACTCCTGCTTGCCTTTATTAACCACAACAAGGTTTAAAAGCATAAAATGCAACAACTCGGGTTGCAGACTACAATCCTCCGTATAGAGCCATATTTGACCAAAGCAACTATTACTAAATAGTCTAGAGCATCCATTGATTTGCTTCACCTTCTTCTCTATTTCTTTGAGAATATCAAATATGGTTTTCACACTCACATCCGCATAGTAGTACTTACCCTGCATATTAATACGTATCGGCTTAAAGGGCCATAATATTACAATAAAATTTAGAACCATAAAACAATCACTAAGTCTGGAATAATTGAAGATTCCAACACTCCATATAACAGTAGTATTAAAATTAAAGAAAGGCACAATAATAAAAACCTTGTAATTCATCTCCTTTTGTGTAGAACACCTAGCGGATAACAGGACAACTAAAAACACAACCAACCTGAAAACACCAAATAAAATACATCAGGCTATTTAGCTAATCTTTACGTTAAGAAACAAATAATAGCATATAGAACCTTGTAACAAGCACATGTACAAGGCACAAAATGGAGATGCTCTTAGCTAAAAAAAATGGATTCGAATTAACCAGTAGTAATGTAATCCTTGCTTGCTTGCTTTCTTGTGTATGATTCTTGCTTACTAGTCCTACGAACTTGCTTTCTTTCTTTCTTTCTTTCTTTCTTGCTAACATACAACAAACTACTGCTGCCGTTCTTGGTTCTGATTAACCATGGCTTCTTGCTTCGTTCTGCTACTGGTGCTACTTTCTGATTCTGCTACTTTCTTTCTTCTGATCACAACACGTGATCACCTTCTTGCTTGCTGCTAATACTTACTGCTTGTTCTTGCTTCTTGCTGCTGCTGTGCTGCTAAACCGTGATCAACATGCTGCTTCCTGCTTGCTTTCTCTCGACTCGATGGGTTTACAATCTGACCTTTCTTCCTTGCTGCGCACCAGGTATGAACCGCAACCGCTCTGATACCAAGTGTTGGTAACAGACTTCCCTTAAACCCTACGAACACACAGAAACACACACTCATTAAACGACTCTCATGTGTTTTGGGTTTTTCACTGCTATATTACTTGCAAATATGGGAAAACTGATTACACCTTTACAATAGAAACCTACATCTATTTATAATGCTAAGCAATACTAACTCTAACAAATATAAATGAAATACCACTAGCCACTACTCCTATAAAACAGGAAACATGCTTGTGGACGTGGGTACAGGCTGCAAAACTTCTGCCACTACTCATGCAACATAAACCCACTATCAAAGGCTCCACTAACTCCACTACTTACTTGGTCAATAATACTACCGCAGTCCTAATGTCTTTAACTAAGTTTGGATTACCGACCCATGACCCGTAAACTACTAAACCAACCCGAAATATCAAGATTATTCCAACAGACTCGACCAGTTTTGTGACCATGCTAATAGGATTCATGCATATTAGCTATGGAAAAGCACTAACAATAGATTACCAGGACCAACAAATCTGAATTCTTTCCAACTACCAGCACTAATACTAGATTACTAGTCTCACTTCACTTCCTATATGGATGAAACCTTCGACTACCGCTATTGCAATTGTCGTGGCCTTTATCAATATTACGGTTATACATGACTCAAACAATTGTAACCAAAACTTCACCTATGTTGATCATAGTTTCAACTCAACAAAATTATATAAGGAGAAGTGCATAAAGTTTAACAGAGTTGCAATAAACCTGGAAGTGACCAATCAAACCTTGAAACAATGATCTGATACATAACAATAAACCTCAATAATTACCGTTTTGGTTAAAATTGATAGACTTGCGTATAAACATTCCACCACCACCAGCCCTACCAAACCCTTTACATACATAGAGACACCAACCCCATGCCCATACCCGTATCCACCCATACCCACACCCGTATCCATCAATTAGCGAATTAGGCTTCAGCTATGGTTATGATATCTAGAAGATGATATATACACTTCAATTAACAACATTGTGCAGCTGCAAATTCATACATTTACACACGTTGGTACACATGACATTCAAGATTCAAGTGAAACATTTACCTTAACAAATGAGCACCAAGATCTCAGGAAAATCGCGGGCCATAAATGCTAGTTGTTCGCTGGATTGAGGTTGCCGTCGCCGATCCAAGGTGAATAGGACAAGGAAATCGCCGGTCGCTCACAGAAGAACCCATTTCCAAAACAGACCAAACACATGTTGGAAAATGGGGAAAAGGAGGTGGTTGGCGCGATTTCCGAGTTTTCAAATATTTCGCCGGTTCGCCAAGTCTTTTGGCATTTTGGCGATTTCTGCAATGTTTGACTAAGCTTGGCGATATACGGGCGGGACCGGCGATTTCTTGGGCTACCGGCGAATATTAGGAGCCACGTGTGGCCACTTAAATGGTTAAACGAAAATTCGCCAAGTCGCCGATGAATTTGGCGAAATGGTGGTCTAGAAACGAAAACAACTTCTGACATGGTATACGTATTGGAAACGATGCGTTGAATGGTTCTCTGACGTAATTTTCTCTTTTAAAATTCTTGAAGGGCAGCTGGTTCGGAGAATGCTTGTTAAAGGATACAACTTTAGAAGATAACATTTTAGAAGTTGATGTAAAACAAACAAATAGTCAAATACGTTACAAAGGATACAACTTTAGAAGATAGAATCTCAGACTACTTTCTAAATTTTGAAATTTCAATTTTTTAAAAATTAAAGGGAGGGATAGTTTAGTCATTAAACCTTCAAGATGATAACACGTGAGTTTCTCGTGGTTGTCATTCTCAATTGGAGGTTGATAAATACAACAAATAAAAATGATTAATACATCAAAGTTACGTTGTTGCAAGATGTACTGTGTGCTTTGAATGTCAGTACAGGTTCGTGTTTGAATCATTTTCCTTCTCCTCCTTTCTCAATCACACGGACGAAAAACACTATTGATAAGAAAGCTCTCAAAATCAAAAGGAGTCTTAAACCCTAGCTCAATGTTCTCTGCACATCATCTTCATCTCTGTTTCTCTAGCTCTACAATTCCATCCTCTGTTACAATTCCATTTACTGCGATTACATTGTACCAAACGAGCCCTAATTCCCCCAAATAATTCAACAATGTCAGATCACATACCTTTCGAAATCCAAGTGGAAATCCTAGAAAAGATTCCCAATGTGAAATCACTGATTCAATTCAGATCAGTTTCGAAACAATGGAAGTCTCTTATCGATAGCTCCAAGTTTATTAACGAGTACCACAATCATCATCATAAGCATCATCTGCTTGTATGGTATGTCGATTCCTCTGAACGTAAACAAAAATATGTTTCGGTCGTGGATGATGATAGTTTCCCACAACACAATGTCCCTATCACTGATCCAATGTCTGTTAAATTACTTAGTAATCTTTCAGGGGGAAAATGTAGCTCTCAAGGCTTGTTCTGCTTGAATAGTACTTGTACAAAACCTAGTGATTATGGAACACGGACGGTTTTTTTATGGAATCCTGCAATTAAAAAATCGGTTGATATTGTTGTGCCGAATGTCTTATCTGATAATAGACATTACACTGTTGTTGGTTTTGGGGTTTCTCCTCACACCAATGACCCTATGCTTGTCAAGATTACTAATAAAATGATGATGAATTTCGATACTGTAAGTTGCATCCCTAGGCATGTTGAGGTTTTTACGATAAGCTCAGGGGTCTGGAGAAGTTTGTGTGAAAACCTCCCGCGTAATTCTATTAAATTCTCAGGGCATGATGTAGCTATAGATAGGTTTATTTATTGGAAAGGCACTGATATGATTCCTCTGGACACTGCATCTGGTTTTCGGTCTTGTAATATGATTATGTCATTCGATATGGAAAGTGAAGAATTTGCAGAAATATGCTTACCGGATTATTTAGCAAACGTCTACTATTATAATTTGGATATATCTAAGATAAGGGAGTCTGTTGTTGTGCTTGAAACCGATCAACATGCGGAGAAACAAGAACATGTCGTATGGATAATGGAGCATGGTGTTCAAAATTCGTTTAGAAAGCTATTTACTATTAAGGCTTCAGATGCATCAATTGGAACGGTTTTTGGATTTAGGAAGAGTGGCGAACCCATTGTTAACATGTCTTTTGATTTTGGTGAACGAGTTGTACCTTCTGTTTATGAACCATGCTCACAACGCTTCAATGATATTGGGATATCTGAAGATATATCTTTATACGCTGCGAGTTCCTACACAAAGACACTACTTTTGCTAGATCACTGAGATAATGGTAACCTTTCAAAGTGTGGAGTTATAAACGCACAATTGACTTTTGGAGCCGGCAAGCAAGGCATGGAGATTGAAGTGCATTTATAGTATAGATCAGCTTAAGGCCTTAAGTTGCCGATGCATTATATGTTGCATTAAAATTGCAATAACTTTTTATTACATGTTTTATAATATTCGTGTTTACTTATGATAGTGATTGGATTGTTGCAATATTAAGTATGTGCATACGTATCTATGTTTCATTATCTGTCCTCAAAAAAATTGGAAATCACAGCTATCTCATTACTTATGTTATGTATTATTGTATTATACTCCTGGCTTCCTCGAAAGGTAAAAGTTTTAGTATGGCGTGCATCGTCTTCCAAACCTCGATAATCTGGATAAACGTGGCCTTGATGCCGAGTCTGTTCTATGTCCGTTTTGTATGGAAGTTCCCGAATCTGTTGATCACATTTCGGTCAACTACAATTGTGTCAAACCGATCTGGCTCAAGATGTTTTCTTGGTGGCATGTTGGATCACCCTCACCTTTTTGTCATAAACATAGCAGAGTGCTCTTTCATGGATCATCAATATAAGCTTTTTTTCACACTTTATCAAGGTGCCTGTTATGTGTCTCTTTGGGCGATTTGGAATTGTAGGAATTGTTTTATTCACGAGATTGGTGATTAAAGAATTTCGGTATTACACGAAGACATTTTTCCAAAAATTCAATGTTGGAGTTTGCTTTGGATTTGAAACAAATGCAGCAAACTTGTCTTCTGTTGGTCAAATTGGGTGTTGGCTCCAACAGTGGGTGACCAAGTTTGATTTTTGCTCAAGTTTTGGTGTAGGCTGTCTTTAGGTGTCTTCAATTCTTGGTTGTCCTCAGTTTTCGTTTGGTGTGGTTTTTGGTTTCTCTTCCTTTTCATGTGTAGTGTTTTTGTCTTGCCTTCCCTCTCTTTCGAGTGGTTTTAAATAAATTTTTGCTTTATCAGAAGAAAAAAAAACTTCTCTTGTGTATTATCATGGTCACGTTGAAAATGTGATGATATTCATATGAAACTACAATATCGGTCATACTTCACGGAATGAAATGATAGGTAACACTTTTATGTAATCGAAGGAAGATATGCATAACACCAAGTTTGTTTAGCTTTAGAAGGATGCTCACTTGTCTAACAGACATAATGGTACATTTCCTGAACAAATCAGAGATCAAGTAATAAGGCTTTAGTATGATATTCTTCAACGTTTGAGGTAGTATAGAATACATTGTTTGAACCAGTTGAGAAATCAAGTAGTAAGACCTTTAATATGGATTAGAGTGGATCATCTTCACACTTGGAGATAAATTTGCAGGTTAAAACTAGTAAATACGACACAGCAGTAAACGAAAGTCCACCTCGATCAATTTTTGACTTGTTTCCCCATATTCAAGAAGAGTAAGTGGGCAATGAGAAGGTGCAATTGTATTTCTACTTTCACTGAAAGCAAGACACGATTCGGATCACTAAATTCCGTGGAAGATTGATTATTAGCACCAGCGCCGTGAGAGTTTGTCGACATCTGTACTGGTACAGTTGTATAGCTTCCTTTTTTTTCTTCTTCTTTTTACCATGTCTCATAGATGTAGAAGCACCATCAAAGTTGGTACTATCATTTGTTGTTTTCTTTTACCTCTCATTTTTTGACAAAATGGTGAAAAGAATTCAGATATTTCCAACTTATGTAAATGAAAGCCATAATTATTTATGAGACAAAAAGACAAAAAAGCTTTAGTTCTAAACTTCTAATCATAAAAGGTATGGAATTACCTTGCCGAAGTAATCGAGTATTACGTGATGTCGATGTTCATAGCAATAATCATCTTGTGTAATTTATAGATATTTAAAAATAGTGTTCATAAGTATTGTAACACCTGCTAAATTAGGATAATTATTTATGCCTAATTGATTGTAACTAGTTGTAATTAGTATGTAATAGGACTAATTGCAGACTCTATTTGTACATATATAAGGTGAATTATATATATATGTGTGTACTTACGCGATTTGGATTAATCGTACGAATTAACCGGACGGAGTCCGACACAGTTACATGGACGTTGGTGACAGAAACTTACCTAAATAATGAGAACGTATTTTATTATATAAAATACATAGCGAACAAACATTTTTTTTATATCGCGACGACATTTTAAATAATTTAACGAATACGTATTAAACGCGAGTTAAGAATTTTAATAATTCGACAAATGTTTTTATAATTAATTTCAAGGTATTTCATTAAAATATTCCCGTCATCTTTTAAAAATATAACTGCTTGATTTAACGTTTAAACGACGGAGGAAACGAACACCGCACGGGGTGCGGGGACCGGAAAATGGGAGGATAACCTCCCATTTCCCCACCTTCTCTTTCATTTTTTCATTTCTATTTTCTCTCTCTCTCTTTCTTTTACTCTCAATCATCAAACCTCATTCATCACCAAAAATCGCAAAATAACACCATTAAACCTCGCCGGATCATCTCATCCCTTTGGAAGAAAACGTTCACCATCACACGATCTACATTCCTATCTTTCCGGATTTTCATTTCGGCATTTTGTAAGTTTCCGACAAAACCCGAAACTCTCCGTTTTTACTCATTTTTACGTTTTTATGGTTTATATATGCTTAAAATGTCCAAAAATGGGTTGGGTAAAAGATTTGGACCAAACGGAAGCTTTTCGACCGATTTTCCGGCCACCAAATTCCGATCAGACCGCTACGTCGCAGAGACGCTGGACTATCTGCGACGTAGCTCAAAACGTCGCATTATGTGGCCAACGTCGCATTTAGCGACGTCGCGGCCTACGTCGCACAAAAATCCCAACGTCGCACTAGCGACGCAGCCTATTACGTCGCATTAACTTGCGGACGTCGCACATAGCGACGTAGACTTTTACGTCGCAAACCGAACCAACGTCGCACCCTACGTCGCATTGATTTGCGAAGGTCGCATCATGCGACGTACCTCCCTACGTCGCACCCTACGTCGCATGCTACGTCGCATGCTACGTCGCACAAACCAGAACCTTGAAAAGTCAGATTTTACTAAGTGTCGAACCTGCACAACTTCAAATACTTATGTCATACGACTTAACAAACGTCATAGAACATACTTTCTATTACAATTACACTAAATTGCGTTATAAATGATAACACTTTGAATCATTATTACAAACCGTCACCAACGGGCCATATTTGTCTTCAAACTACAAACGGATTACTAAACAAACACTTGGACATAATGAGTTGTGTAAACAACTAGCCTAGATGGTCTTGCGAGACATCTACTTACTTAACTTTATATGTTTAGGCATTTGAAGGTTACGGGTTCGGAGAACCTACGGTTGATATTAATTACTCGTTTATTGATATAAACGTACTTGCAAAGACTCAGGTGAGTCTTACGGCCCCACTTTTACTGTTTTATCTTATTGGGGGAGATACATGCTACTGATTTTTTCCTGAACACAAGTACTAAACTGATTCTTATACCAAACGGAATTGCATGAGTTAATTACTATTTACAGAAGTCTCTCCATCATACATCGTTAGTTATGGACTTAAGCGCGAACAGTAGTTAATGGATCCATTAGGGAAATGACCCTCCCCACCCGGGGCAGTAGCGCTGCCACGTACCGATTTACACGTATAAACGGGTGACAACTTATTCGTTACTGATGCTTGCTCACTTACGAGCATGTCACGGGAGCAAACATATTATTTACGGGTTAAGCTTCGATTATGAGCCTCATGGCAATGGTATAAACTTATTTATTTACATTTGCTGGATTGCAAATACTGATTTTACGTTTGCTGGATTGCAATGGCTGATTTTACGCCTACGGGCACTACTAATGAAATCTCGTGTTCAAAGCCGATATTATTTACAAACCTGTGAGATTCACCAACCTTTTGGTTGACACTTTTTAGCATGTTTTCTCAGGTACCCGGATGGAGTAGGATTACTCCAGGATTTTAGCTAGAGTCGCATGATTTCAACACAACTGCATTAACGGAGATTCTTAGCATTATCTTTTGTATATTTTGATTATGTAATAGAATCTCCCGCTACACGCGCGGACTCTAGGGAAACTACATTTTTGTATACGAAAACACTAAGTTTTCAAACACTATATCTATGGAATGTAACAAATTTACAAACGTTGCATATAGATGTCGTTTACTTTATCTTTGTGCTGTGATATTTGATTAGTAATACCCCAAACTATGCTTCCGCAAAACAGTGAATTTCGGGGGTGTTACAGATTGGTATCAGAGCCTAAAGTTATAGTGAACTAGGTTGCATTTAGTGGGCCTAGACTATGACCATTAGGCGGTATTTCCTTATTAAGCATGATTGGTTCAGGAATTACATCATACGACTTTAATTTAACATAGCCTGATCAACTATGTACAATTAAGGAAAAATGAGGTGAGGTCTGAAATGGTTATGTCGAACAGGAATGCGTTAGTAGACTCTGACCACGAGAGAACCGAGACTCTTACTTGTTATGTGCTAGACATACTCTAGGCTATTATGTGATATACGAGTATATACATACATAGGCCTCACTCGCTGACTATACTACTAGGCTATTATATATATGAATAGGCCTCGCACGTAAACACACTCGCTATAGAGATAGCCGACGTTTCCCTGGTGACACTTACTAATTTCTCTCAGCGGTTTGCACCAACCATGACAGACTTGATTTCCGTCACACCACCTGGTGGCATACTCTAATGATTTTATGAAAATCACATCTAACACCCGGAAGCAACGTACTTCCAAGGACTAAAATCCTCTCTCTGTCATTTCTATAGAACTCAAAGCCACGAATTCCCAAAATGGACGACCACATGTCTGATAGTGACCAAGTCCACGAGGAACAAATCCAGTACACGTATCTCGATGAGGACATCGTACCAGAAGAAGAAATCATGCTGGAGGGAAACGAAAACCAGAATTTCGAAATGACTGGCATCGACATAGAAGAATATGAAAGAGTGCGAGATCAGGCCGTGGGACTAGACGGCCGAAATTGGGCACTTAAGCGTAAGTGCATAGACTATGAACAAAAACTGAGAATCTCAAACCGATCTGTCCCTACACGAATCAAGGATAAGATCCGTTACTGGAAGAAAGTGGCCACCAACCTAACCCGTAGGACCAAAACATGGATCAAACGTTTGGGCAGGAAGTCAACGGAGGAGACTAGGTACCGCTCCACGACTCAAAGATACAGGGACATGCTCGAGGCACGCTACCACCCACACGACCTGAACCTGGAGTCGGAAGAAGAATCCGAAGACCAGGAACCCTAACTAAGAATGAACCAACCGACTAGCAGAAACTGTGGACCGCCTTGTCACGCTGATGGAACCAATTAATCTACATTAAGATTAGTGTAGTTTTTGTCTTGTAATCTATCTCGTAATCTAGGGACTATCTAGCACTACTCTATAAACTAGTCGGATGTAACCATTCCCGACACCTTTTGTAATATCTCGGTAGGATGTAACTTTTGAACTCACTTTATCTATCAGATATCCTTTATTATCTCAACTCACCTTAATTGTCATTTTCCATGTTGATGTTATGTGTTACCGCTTTTATACATGTACATCTGTGACAATTACCAGCTCATACAAAATCTCATGTATCTTCATTTCTTTTATTGAAGAATCATGCCGCCAAAGACACGACCATACACCGATGCCCAGATTACCTCCCTTATAACCCAGGCTGTTACTGAAGCCTTGGCTCGGAATACTCCACCAAATTCCTCGAGGAACAGCGATGCCGCTGAGACCACTACTGCTAAACCTTGTTCTTACAAGGACTTCCAGAACTGCAAACCTCTAAACTTTGCAGGTACTGAGGGAGCTATCGGTCTAGTACGCTGGATCGAGAAAGTTGAGTCTGTATTTCTTATCTGCAACTGTGCGGAGGGAGATAAGGTTAAGTTCTCCGTTAGTACTTTTACTGACACCGCACTCACCTGGTGGAACACTTATGCCCAGACTGTGAGTGTTGCTACTGCTTACCAACTTCCGTGGGAAGAGTTGAAGAAGATGTTGAGGGGTGAGTATTGCCCCAGGGATGAATTGAAACAACTAGAAGTGGAATTCTGGAACCACAAGATGCGGGGTGATGACATCACCGGATACACCAACCGTTTCCACCAACTGGCACTTCTGTGCCCAACCATGGTCGATCCTGAGTACAAGAGGATCGAGAAATTTGTTGATGGTCTTCCTGAGAGACTCCAAGACCTGGTAACTTCTTCCAAACCGGGTACTATTCAGAGCGCCATCCGTATGGCCCATGAACTAACGGCAAATTCTGTCCGCCGTGGTACAACTTCAACCCCATCTGCAAACAACAAACGCAAGTGGGAAGGTAACCCCAACTCATCCAACCAAACCTCCAACAAAAAGCCTGAGTACATTAAGGCTTATTCATCTGGAACTTCGGAGAAGAAAGGGTACAGCGGGAGCAGACCCTACTGTCCCAAATGCAACCGCCACCATGACGGTTCTTGCCCTTGCTCCAACTGCAAGCGGTTCGGGCATCTAGCCAAGGATTGTCGAACCAACATTCCCACCCCCAACACTAATGCACCAAAGGCCTGCTTTGGGTGCGGAAATACAGGGCATTTCAAGAAAGATTGCCCAAAGCTGAAAAACAACAACAACCCTGCTCGCGGTAGAGCATTCGTTATCAAGGCTGGGGAGGCCAGACAGGACCCGAACGTCGTGACGGGTACGTTCCTTCTCAACGACCTTACTGCTTCTGTGTTATTTGATACCGGTGCCGATAGAAGCTTCATTTCTGAGAAATTTAGCCCTTTACTTGATATAACTCCCACTGCCTTAGATACTAAATGCATTGTCGAATTAGCTAATGGCAAACTGATTGAGACTGATAGTATCATACACAACTGTACACTTAACCTCACGAACGAAACGTTTCCCATTGATTTAATCCCTGTCGAGATCGGCAGCTTCGATATTATTGTCGGTATGGATTGGTTATCCAAGCACCGAGCTGAAATCATCTGTCATGACAAACTCGTTCGCATACCTCTTGTCTCCGGTGGAACCTTAGTCCTACAAGGGGAGACCGGCAGACGGAATCTGAATATTGTCTCCTGTCTAAAAACGAGAAAATATCTACGAAAAGGGTATCAAGCCATCCTCGCACATGTAACGGAGAAGAAGTCGGAGGAGAAACGACTTGAGGATGTTCCGATCGTGCGGGATTTTCCGGAAGTCTTTCCTGAAGACTTGCCCGGACTTCCGCCACCTAGACAAGTTGAATTTCAAATCGAACTTGTGCCCGGAGCTGCACCCGTGGCACGAGCCCCTTACCGTTTAGCACCATCCGAAATGCAGGAGTTGTCTAACCAACTACAGGAACTCCTGGACAGAGGATTCATTCGACCAAGTTCCTCACCTTGGGGAGCTCCGGTCTTATTCGTGAAAAAGAAAGATGGGTCTTTCCGCATGTGTATCGACTACCGAGAGCTGAATAAGCTAACCATAAAGAATCGGTACCCACTTCCTAGAATCGATGACCTGTTCGACCAACTCCAGGGATCGAGTGTTTACTCAAAGATTGATCTACGGTCGGGTTATCATCAACTCCGAGTCCGTGACAATGATATCCCAAAGACAGCTTTCCGAACTCGTTATGGGCATTATGAATTCCAAGTGATGCCATTCGGGTTAACCAACGCACCGGCCGTATTCATGGACCTTATGAATCGGGTGTGCAAACCATATCTTGACAAATTCGTCATTGTGTTCATCGATGATATCCTGATTTACTCTCGCAACGAGCAGGAACATGCTCAACATCTGAAAACCATTCTAGGACTTCTGAAACACGAAGAGTTATATGCCAAATTCTCTAAGTGTGAGTTTTGGATTCGAACCGTTCAATTCCTCGGGCACGTGATTGACAGCCAAGGAATTCATGTTGATCCCGCCAAGATTGAAGCAATCAAGGGCTGGGAGTCACCGACCACTCCAACCGAAGTGAGACAATTCTTAGGTCTTGCTGGTTATTATCGCCGATTCATCGAAAACTTCTCAAGAATAGCTGTTCCACTAACCACACTGACTCAGAAGGATAAGAAGTTCGATTGGACTGATAAACAAGAGTCAGCCTTCCAGCTATTGAAAAACAAACTTTGCAGTGCACCAATCCTGTCCTTACCCGAGGGCACCGACGATTTCGTAGTTTACTGCGACGCCTCACACCAAGGACTTGGTTGTGTGTTGATGCAACGGGAAAAAGTCATTGCCTATGCCTCACGACAACTAAAAATTCACGAGAAAAACTATACGACCCACGACCTCGAGTTAGGTGCTGTGGTCTTCGCATTGAAAATCTGGAGACATTATCTCTACGGTACGAAAAGCACTATCTTTACCGATCACAAAAGTCTCCAACACATATTCGATCAGAAAGATCTAA